>JANIJG010001033.1:38041-62581 GCA_024611175.1 Megaceryle torquata | reverse complement strand
AACTAAAATTATGTACATAAAAATAACAAATGGTGTCTATAATGAAAAAAAAAAAAAAAAAAAAAAAATTTGAATTAAAAATAAAAGTAGCAATTGAAACTATTTTAAACTTTTAGAACTATTTTAAACAGAAAAAGTACTAATATATTGAATGAAAGACTCTTCCCTGAGAAATTTTACTAAAGCCCAAGTATTTTTAAAGAACTAGTTTCTGACCTCAAGGGAAGACCAACAGTCACTGAAAAACAGTGAATTATAAACCTGACCTTTCTCATCTGCAAAAACCTTTCAACGCACTGTGTTTTGTGCAAATGTTCAGTGAGATTGGGAGATTTTCTGTTTCATTCCAGAGCAGAACAAACAAACAAACAAAATTTCAAACCTTGAGATTGCTATGAAATGCAATTGTCATTTTCTGGCCTGTTCTCCTTTAAGTTGCTTGTCATGGTTTGTTACATTCCCTTTGATGCCATGAGAGTTCAAAGTGATGTCTAGGGGTTAGATTTATTATGCCAAGTCCAGCAAGGCCAGAAGAGAATGTGCCTGCCTCAACTTGCATTTTGAAATATTTTTGATTCCTGTTTTGGGGGAAGGCGAGGAAGCAACCCCTGGCAGGAGAGCATTGAGGGATACTGTGGGAAACCTTCCACAGCAGTGGAGTGTTCGTTGGGGCTTGCATGTTTCTGTCCTGCTATGATTGAGTGTGGGCATTTCTGAATGCATCGTTATCCTGCTATTTTTTTGTCTCTTTTTGCACAAATGAGGCAGCATGCAGCATTTCAAGAGGTCAGCTAAATTCTGAACTGGAAGTACGGCTTCACTGCCTTAGTCCTAATAGGGATTAAAAATGCACAGAAATGTGCTCATATTCTAGCTGGAAAAATTGTCCACAAGAGTTATGAGCAGTTGCCTCTGTCCCATTTGCTGCTTTCCAGACAATTTAAAAAAAAAAAAAAAAAAAGCAGAGTGATCTTCCCCAAGTCTTGTCCCAGAAATTTTTTCTGGGACAATTTTTTCTAGTTTTCTGATGCATTCCCTTCACTGGTCTGTTAGAGAAAGATTAACTTCTCTGTTTAATTTGTATTTTTAGTTTAGATTTCTCCCAGTACTGCAACCCATGAAAGATCCAAATGTCCAAATAATATTTTAATGACAGATCAAGGCATAATTAGGTCTACTCTTAGCAGGAGTACTGGTCTGTATACATTTCCATGCATTAGAAAGTATGATTCAGCTGTCTGTAAAAGGATAGACTAATTATAGTGACAGGGAGGATTAATGCTGTTCTTGTTCTAGCAACTTGTTATTCACAGTGTGAAAGCCCTCAAACATCTTTTGCTTGGAGGGGGCAAATTTGCAGACTGCCCTAAGATGCAACAGAATAAAGTCACTTTGTCAGGACAAAACCATAAGATGATAATCGTAAGAATGGCATTTCAATGTGAACTGTGTGAACTCTGAATTTTCACAGTAGACTGTAATAAGCTGAATATGGGCACACTGTCATTGTGATAGTGTGTCAGTCACCCCCAGTGCTGCCTTGTATTGTTCTATGCAGGACTGCAGATTTTCTGCTCTATCACCAGGCTGGAATTTGAACTGCATAGAAATGCTCACCTATTCAAAAATGATTAAACACTTTGTTTATTTTCAACATTCCTGTGCCACTTATGTCTAGCTGTGTCTGTTCCCCTGCTTTGCACAGATTTGGAACAGGAAGACATTTTAAAATGTACAAACAAGAAAAAGCATAGTGTTGGGTTTGGTTCTTTTTCTGGTACTCGGGTAGCATAGCTTTTTTACATTGCAGTCATGTTCATTGCTAACAAGTCACAGGTGAGCACCACATGAGCAGATGAAGATATGATTATAATGGGTGTGTTGACAGTTCTTTATCCCTAACATATGCATCTTAACATGCACATGTGCATCTGTCATATAGTTAGAGTGGTTGCTTTTGGTTTCTTGGTGATGTGGATGCATGTATGCAGTGTTTAAAAATATATTACCTTTTCTATCTATTTTTTTGGCCAAATTCTTTTCAGCAGTGAGCATTTTCTCAAGCCCTAATTGAGCACCTTCATGCTAACTTTATATATGGTCTGCTTTATTAAAGTGTAGAAAACAGGAACACTGAGAAAAACAGGTATTGAAAGTGCTCTGGCAAGGTTGATAGAGAACACTATTACAGAGATAACTCTAATAGACATTGCCGGTGGGAGAGAAACAGATTGGAAAAGTTAAAACACCCCCTCTGTCCTTCCTGGCACAGTAATAGGATTGAAATTGAGATATTTTGTTGTTGGATTATTATGCACTGTGGCTTTAATGCTAGATATCACACAAGCCATGGTGTCCCACTTCAGTAAGAATGCTTTGATAGCTCTAAAACTTCACTGGAATCAAACAAGTTTTAGTACTTTGTCAATATAAGTATTTGACAGAAGTATTAAAATAAACCTTCATAAAATCTCTGCTGTGAAGTTCTGAGAAGCTGAAAATGTATGTTTCTGTGTTTGTTCTGCTATTCTTCCTATTTATGTTCTTTGTACCTGAACTTTGATACGAAAAGAGGGAAAAAACATAAAGCTGCAAGTCATCCAATTGTGTTTATATTTGCTGTCTCCTCTTCAGTAACCCAGAGTACAAGGACACTCCAATGGATATTGCACAACTTCCTCACCTGCCAGAGAAAACCTCAGAATCCTCAGAGACCTCTGACTCTGAATCAGACTCAAAGGATAACTCAGGTAACATACATGGTGTTCCTTTACACCCACAAAATGTTCATATCATGAAAGCCATGTGATTGGCTTTCCGGTTGCTTTTACTTCTCAAGGACTGTTCATTATAACAGAAAACCAAACCAACCCAAAATTTCCATAAAATTACATTGAAGAAACACTAGCAAAATCTGTTTATGACCTCAGCATTTCCACAGTGTCTCCATTTCCTCTGTATTTTGCTTCACTCTGTGCTTGCATGCTTGCCTACATTGCACTGAACTAAATATTTGATTTTCCAGCTAAGCTTCATGAACAAGTATTGTGCCTTGTGCCAAGGACCTGTTTTTGTAACTGTTGAATATAATTCTAGTTCTTACCTTTTCCTGAGTAGGTATACATTCTGAAGATAGGTCTCTACTGTCAATTTTTATGACCCTTTTTTCCTGTAAAAATACATTTTTGAAGAATCTCACTAGAGAGCAGTGGAGATTGCATAATTTGTGGGGTTTGGTGTTAAAAGAATTATGATTTATTAGAAAGTATGGGTTCAGGAACTTGCTTCTAAGCTTTTTAAGCCTGGGACTTCAGCTGCTTTTTAAAAGCTAAATGTATTTGTCAAACTCAATGTGTAAATTAAGCCTACAGATGGTCCAGTGCACAGCTGGTTCACACATTCCCCGTTAGCTTTAAAAGTGTAGTATGCGATATATGTATGTATATATATATGATTTTTCTCTCATGTCTATGATAACAACCAAAATAATTCTGGAGAAAGTGGATCGCAGTGAAATAAAACAAACAAAAGCAAGAAGTCGATCAGGCCTTAATGTTATACTATATGATATGGAGGTTCTCTTTCATCTTTTGCCTTTATTTGTTCTCTTTTGACAGCTTGATTTGATGGTTTAAGTCAACATTAGGGACAAATACAGGCTTGTTGCTCACCATCATTGGGAATCTCTTCACCCACTCCCAGTACTACCTCTATGCTGTCTTGTTCTCATTAGCCAAATAGCACACATGTAGAGAAGAGTTTGCATTTCCTTTGTGCACTGTAAGTTTCTCTAGGTGAGAACTGCATGTACATTCATGATTCCACAGGCTGATGCAGATCAAGAAACATTCTTCAAAGATGCACAGATGTGGACATCTCAGAAGATGTCTGGGAGCCCTGGAAGAAAGCAGAGGCAGGGGGTCATTTCTTACAAATAGAAATGCCAAAGGACTTGAAATCAGAACAGCATCTTGGATGAAACCAACAAGTTCAGTTCAAGTTCTGATAAAATCCCAGGCAACTTTTGTGCAGCTTTAGACTACCTCACCCTAAGTCCACTCTTGACCAGCTGGAAACCACACTTAAAAGAAAGAATCTTCAATAAAAGGAAAAAAAAAAAAATGTAGCAGAAATTCAGCCCTAGGTGGAAAAAAAAAAAAAAAACAAACAACTTTATGAGATTTAGGGGGGTTTGTGGCTGTTACTGTGCTTCTGTATGTTTTATTTTTCAAAAGGAAGGGTCTCTCTGCTGCTGGTGACTCAAGCAAAAGTCATTGATTTGTGAAGTGCATTGTCCTGAATCCTCAGTCAGCTTCCCTGTCAAGCCCAGTTTCTCCAGCACTTCTGGGAAACTGTTTGCTATTGTCATGGCTCCCAGAGTAACCAATGAACTTTAAAGGAAAACTGGCCAGTCTCCTCTCCCTCTGAAGCAAGTATATTGAAAAGGGTAGTACTTGGCTCTGATGAGAGAAAAAATATCTTTTATTTCCCAATAAAAGATTTCTGGCTGGTCTGTAAAAGACAGGGTCTCCTGAAGCCTTTCATGACCCTTTCAAACATACTATGATAATGGAGCATATTCAGTCTCAAAGCTGCTTTGGATGTCTGAGTCCAGCGAGCTAGAGTGTTTAATCTCATCTGTATTAGAATTAGGTAAAAATATAAAACACAACTAAATGAATTCAGGAAAGAAACATGACAGCTTCTCAGTGCTGTAGCTGGGCTATTTTCAATGGTCCTTAGATGATTTGGATCAATCAAGAATTTAATTCGCTGGCTGAGGGGTTTGTTTTGGTTTGTTCGTTTCTTTGTTTGTTCTTGTGGTTTTTGTTGCCCTTCAGAGGAATATGAGAAAACAGTCTAGCAACATAACAATATTGTTTTAATGGGTTCATTCATTCAGATTTATACATGTATGACGTGCTTCTCCTCTCACATGGGAGGAAATCAGCAATAATTCCACCAAAGTCAGAGACAGTATGCCACTTTGAAAGTGGCAATGGTGAGAGGAAAATGAGGTGAGAGAACTAGAATCTTCATTAGTAAATAGTGCTACACCTCGATGCTTGCCCACTGTAGGATAACATGGGTGTGAAAGAACAATCACCAGAACATAATGGTCATAATGGAGTTGTTCACTGACTCCTCTTTGGATGACACAGCTACAATGCCTTTGTACTCACAGTTGTCAAAATGATTCTTGTCCAGTAAGCAGATGCAAAGGCCCCCCTCAATCAAGGTGCAGGCCATATAGCATAGGCTTTTATTGCATTAACAGTCCTGAGTCAGAGAGATTCATGGTGATCGAAACTCTCCCAACACAATGCTGGCACAAATCTTGGCTCTACAGAAGACAATGTCTTTTGTCAAAAAAGTTTACAGCAATAAAATCACGTTGGTAGGTAGAAATCTGGACTTGGGTTATAATATTATGGTCCTGATGCTGATGGTTTGTTTCACTTTCCTTTTTCTCCAGAGGACAATGAGAACTCAAAGTCAGATGAGAAAGGAAACCAGTCAGAAAACAGTGAAGACCCTGAATCTGACAGGAAAAAGTCAGGAAATCAGTCGGATAATGAAATGAACTGTAATGATGATGGGAACAGCTCCAGCAACCAGGACAGCAGAGACAGCGATGACAGCTTTGAAAACTCTGACTTTGAGAATCAAAAGGCCCCTGAGGACAGTTTTGGCACTCTTGGCTCTATGCAGATCAAGGTGGAGCGCTATGTTGAGAGTGAGTCAGACTTGCGGTTGCAGAACTGTGAATCACTGACCTCAGACAGTGCCAAGGACTCAGACAGTGCAGGGGAAGTGAATGCCCAGTCTTCCAGCAAACATCAAAAGAGGAAGAAGAGGAGAAAAAAGCAAAAGGGAGGCAGCATGATCCGGAGAAGGCTGTCAAGCACCTCAAGTCCTAATGGACTTGACTCAGCTTTGGTGGACCAGCCCCAGCTGCTCTCGTCACCAAACAGTGCCTCAGTGCTCAAAATTAAAACAGAAATCTCAGAACCTATCAATTTTGATAATGATAGCAGTATTTGGAATTACCCACCCAACAGGGAAATCTCAAGGAATGAATCGCCCTACAGTATGACCAAGCCCCCCAGCTCTGAGCACTTCCCTTCCCCACAAGCCAGCAGTAGTTTACATGTCTCCATTCCAGACTCTGTTCTCACCCCACCAGGGACTGAAAATACTGCCAGCCGTAAAACTCAGTTCAGCACCTCATCCAACTCAGCCTTGGCTCCTGTGTCCTCTGACCCTTTGTCACCCCCACTTTCTGCATCTCCACGGGACAAACATCCAGGAGGTCCCACAACTTCCAACTCTTTGTTGTACACTGGGGACCTGGAAGCCCTTCAGAGGTTACAAGCAGGCAATGTGGTGCTTCCTTTGGTTCACAGGGTAACAGGAACCCTTGCTGCCACCAGCACTGCTGCTCAGAGGGTCTACACCACTGGCACTATTCGGTATGCTCCAGCTGAAGTTACTCTAGCCATGCAGGGCAACCTCCTCCCCAACACCCATGCTGTTAACTTTGTTGATGTTAACAGCCCCAGCTTTGGGCTGGATCCTAAAACACCGATGGAAATGCTCTACCACCATGTTCACCGACTCAATATGTCGGGACCATTTGGAAGTGCTGTGAGCGGGGCCAGTCTGACCCAAATGCCTGCAGGGAATGTGTTCACAACTGCCGAAGGACTTTTTTCCACTCTTCCATTTCCTGTGTACAGCAATGGCATTCACACTACACAGACTCTGGAACGGAAAGAGGATTGAAATATGACCACATACTGTGTTCAGTGTTATACTCTGAGGCATAGACTATGTTTTAATTTAGACCTTTAATTCTAGCACTTTGAATTTGAGCAGGTCAGCTTATTCTCTCAATATGATGGTCCCCATTTCATTCCCTTTCTCTTTAACTTGACTTATTCTTTAATGTAAAGATATTTTTTTATTTTTGCCTTCAGAGAGTCGAAGTACCAGTTGCCTGCCATTTTGTCTTCTTCTAAGATGTGTGTTTTTTCCTTTGCATCTTTATTAAGATGCCTTTAATATGTGTATGCCTCTGCCATAGAATACTCAGTGTTGTGGTAAAGAGATTTTAAAGTGACAACCATTGGTTTTACTTCAAAATTATCTTGATATGATCAAGATTAAAAGAGACAAGCATAAAAAATGTGCCCTGTTTGACTAAGTCAAATGAAAAGGGGTTTTTGTTCCTAATTCCTTTAAAAATAGGGGATAGTATTTTAGAATTTTATGCAGAGTTTAATTCTCTTTTTATGGTTAAGATTTTCTTACTTGCACATAAAATAATTTGGGTTCTTAAAAAGTTAATTTCTGGCCTGTGACTAGAATGTTAAAAAGTTGGACTAAATGTTAATTACTGAAACTTTAACTTAATTTCTAAAACCATGGTGCTATCATTTATTAATCTGTAATGTCTTCATACAATATGCAGCTTGTGGGCTGGGTTTTTGGAAAGAATGTGTTCTGTACTGGTTTATAGTCGGGTGCTGCAGTCTCCTTGGTTAGTTAAGACAAAAGCCCTCATTAACATTTGCTGCAGGACTTAAAGTTTTTTACCTCCAAACTAACAAGCATAGCCTCACATCAAATTTAAATGGGTCAGGAAGCCTTTTTCAAAAAGCGCTTAAAAACAAAAAACAATTTAATTGACTCGAGGAGCAGTTTCTTAGGTGCATATTGTTTTGCTTTATTTTTTCTCAGTGTAACTGAGGCTAATTTTACAACGTCAAATAACACTTCAGATTAAAAATAAAAATTAAAAAAAAAAAACAGAGGAACTATTTAACATGTTTTGTTTTGTTTTTCATTTAATATTATAGAGGGAAGGTTGTAAATTTCTTTTTTTTTTGTTCTTTGAGTATTTTTTGTTGTTTTTTCCTGATTTCTAGTGTTGAAACCAATATGTTTTAAAACTAAAGAATGGGTTAATAAGCTTGAAATAGATAACTACAACTGAAAACTGCACATTAAGTAAAAGAAAAGAAATCTCCTATTTTGTCTTTGTTGCCAGAAATCACAGTGTAGTGTCAAACACTCCAAATGACTGTCAAATATAAATTCTTCTTCCACTCCATCTTTGGCAGCTGTTTGTTAAGGCATCTAATAACAGATGTGAGAACTGTAATGTGTACAATGTGTAAGTGTCCTTGGCTGTCAGTCCCATTGCAGTTTCAATGTGTGTTACTATATGCAGTATATACTAAGCTAATGTAGTTGTTTTGTCCTTTGTCTTCTCTGTGCTTTATCTCTAGTCCGGAGTGGTAAAGTCCCATTCCTGCAGTCCTAGTGAACCAGTGATTCTTGAGGGTTAGTGGTTTTTGTGTGGTGGCCTTCCTCTGTAATGTCACCTTATGCTGCTTCCACTGTCTGTATACCTTTTAATTTCTGCTGTTGCTTTGCTGTTGTGTATTCTCAAACCTCTCTCTCCCCCTGCTCCACACTTTTCCCCTCTCTCTTTCTCTCGCTTTCTTGTTCTCTCTTCTTCACTCTCAGAGATAAAAGACTCTTAACTAGCTCAAGGTTAATGGAGCCATTTTTCCCACAGAGGAATTCTGGGTATGACTTACTCTTCCGGTGTACCCCACAATGCACTACAGAGTAATGCTCAGATATATTAAGCAAATTGATGCCATATAGCCTCAGTTGTTAACATTCCCAGAGTCCCTTGTGCTCGAACTGTAAGCAGAGGGTGCATTTCTTTGGTTTTCTCCCAGGTAGGCTGGTGGAGTAATATGTAGAGCAATTACTGGTGAGAATGGAAATGCTTTCAAAGGTCAACCAGCATTGTTTAAAAAGGAAACTGAGCTTAGAATTGTCATATATATTTGCTTATGTGTGCAATGCTAATATATTAACTCAGCTGTCCTTTGAATTTTTGATTGCTCACTGCATTGAGTCAATTCCTGCGGTAGCTTTGAATTTGAGAAGTAGGTCCAATCCACAGTGGAGTAATAACGAAAAAGGAGTTGGACGCCACGAATTTAATTAACAAGCTTTTAAAAGTTTCACTGGAAGGATTTAAGTAGGTCTGAAAAAAAGCAAGGAAGCTGATTGGGAAATTCAAAGTTTAATTTCGGAAGCTCTACTCTAGCTATGGAACAATCAAAGGAGTGCACCTATCAGCTACAAAGAACAGCTAGACAGCTGTTGTTGTTTTGAGTTTTTTTATAAATGTTTCTGTGTTGTGTCAAAATGATTTCTGGTGATTTAAACTAACAGATAATCACAGCTGCTGTCTAAATCCATAGTGTTTAAAATTACAAAATGAAAAAAAAAAAAAAAAAAAAAAAAACTTTATTTCCTGTGAAAAATGGGTTTGTGTTTTTAAATTTTTCTTGTAAAAAAAAATGAAATCTTATGAGGAGACTGGTGCCAAGTAGCTGAATAATGGGGAAAGGGATTCTGTTCGTATAAATCTTAGCAGTGTTACCAACTCTACAATATAAAAAAAATTAAAATGTTAAAAAGTGACAGCTATGGTACATTTATTTTGTGTTAAGCTAACCGAATCTAACTTCTTGAGTGCCTGGCTTATTTGAAACATTTTTTTCATTGATCATTGATAATGCTGCAAATCAGAAATGTACATACTTCATTTACAACAGGGTTCTTTTTATACTTTTGTAGATTCTCATACATGTCATACATGGTTGTCTTTATGTAACTTAATTTTTTTTCATCCCGCAGGTGCCATTTTCATAATAAACTTCTCTTGGATTTGTTACTATCTGGCATCATTTCTTTTACATATAACCATCCTGACTAATGAATGCTGGTAGTATTTGTTTAAGCAGGTATTTTGTAATTGCTTTGCTAAAAAAAAAAAAAAAAAGAAAAAGAAAAAAAAAAGGAAAGAAAACAAAAAACAAGAAAAAGTAACAAAAAATCAAAGAGGATAAAGCTAGATTTTATTAACACTTGTGAAATGAAGAAAAGAAGCTGTCAAGATGTAGGTTAAAAATGCTAATCCAAATACTACAACAAACTTGCCACCATCCTAAATTCTCAGCTACCCCAACTCATTATCATATTAAGCATTTTTATGCACATTATCAAAGCTGAATAATGGACCTGCAACATTAACCACTATAGAAAGTGTGCATTTTTTCTTGATTAATGCACACTGGAAGAGGTCAGCTTTTGTACATTAATCATTTAAAATGCACTTTATATTTTCATTTTTGTACTCTATAATGTTACAGTGAAACTCTTCAGTCACATTATATCCTACCTAGGCTGCTGATTATTTTAAATGTGTACTTTCTTTCCCAAGACTAGCAACATGTAAATTGTTGGTGCAGTGTGGCCAGACTTCATGCCTTAAAAACTGAGAAACAGTATAGAAAAGACGAGGCAAAAAACCTCAACCTCACAACTGAAGGGAGAAAAAAATAAGCCAAATACAGTTTCTATTATGCAGACATCTGAACACAATGGTTGCCCCTAAAAAGGGAAGAACCATCATCGACTACACCTGCATAAGTTCTGAAAAAAGGCCCAGAGCAAGAGTGTCCCTGCTACAGGAAATGCCACCCCAGGCACCCATCCCTGTGTGCTGGCTCTAGCGGTGGCTGCTGCACGTGTGAGGAGGGGCTGGGTTATGGCAGGGGAAGGGAATAGGAGCCTTCTCACCCACCACTCACATGCTCTCTGCATTTCTCCTTCATTCACTGACTTTCTTTACAGTTCCTCCCTGACCTGTGCCAAGGATATCCAGAGTCCATGTTTTATTTTGTTACTGATGAGTATGCAGTCTCTAAGAATGAAAATTTTGGGCATGTAAAATCAAGACAGTGCTGTCCATAGCCAAAATCTTCAAGCAACTTTGAGTGCTCAAATCTGTTCTCTTCTGTATGTCCACTTAGAACTTAAAACCACTGGTCTAGTCATTCTGGATCAGATTTTGGTTGCCTTCTTAATGCTGAGTGAAACTGTCTAATCAGTTGCACCATTTTCAGCACATCTCTTCACAGCAAAAATTACCCTCAGCTGAAGTCATAGCATGTGAACCTGGCATGTGGGGCTGATAAAAAAAAAAAAGGGGGGGACGGGGGGGGCACAAAAATGTATGCACAGTTATAGTTCAGTGATCCAGCCCAATAGTTTAATAGCCTGAAGACTGGCTCTTTGAGTTTCTGAGCAGTGCAGGAGTCTCACTTCCCAGGCTCCGGACATTGAGTTTGATATGTCTCCAACTTGCAGGGGGTAGGAAGGAGCAGAGGTTAGTGGTGCTGCTTTCAGCTCTGCTCATGTGTTCCAGTTGGCAACACATCTTGTTTATGAGGTAGCTAAGGGTGCGGATGCCAACTGAGAGGAAAACAGAATTTAAATGGAGGTTGGAAGAATGATCAGAATAAAGTTTAATGGAAGAATAATGTGCCTGTTCCAAATAAGTGTTAGCCAATGTTAACTAAAGTCACTAATTCCAAGAAGGGGCTTGAGTGGGGCATTTCTGAGTAGTTATAAAGCCTTTTAAATTCTCAACCATATTGCCTATACATTGCATCAGAGCACAGAGTTGATGGTCAAAATGAATAGATGCCTAGTTGAACAAGAAAGTTTGTGCATTAAAGAAAATGATGAAAAGGCTGTTTCAGGGAGTAGGGTGGGAAGGTTATAATGATGTTGTTTCATTGGTTTAGCTCTGCAGAATAGATTTTGTAAATTATTATTTGTAGGAACTTTAAGAAACAAATCCAACTGCTTGAAAGGGTTGAACCTTTTGGAGAGGATTAGGGTTGTCCTAGTTGTATTTTTATAAAATTTGAGGAAAAACTGTTTGCCATGCAGGAAGATGGGCAACCTTTGTCAAATCATTTCATCAAAGAACATTTCTTAAAACAACCGATCTCAGTAACTACCATCTCTGGAAAGCTTGCTCCTGAACCACTCTTTTTGAAAGGTGATACATGCAGATATCTACAAAGCCATCTGAAGAGCTGCAAGGGTAAAAGGGCTTTTTCAAAGCATCATGACTCTGATAAGTTACAGTGATAGAGAAATGTTTCAGGACCACTCAGGTAAACAGTTTTGACAACTTGCACTAGTGCTATTGCAAGATGGTCATGTCACTGGAGTAACTGTGGTGCCCCTGACAGTACATTTATTGTTATGATTCTGGGAACTGCATTAGTTTAGATGTATCAGCACTTTCAGAGCTATTTGCATATTATTTTTCCTTCTTGCCATTGTAATTTTTTTATTTTCATTTTAGGGTTGGGGGAGGAGGGTGGAAAGGCTGGATGTGCATTGTCAACTAATTTAATGAACTGTCATCTATCCAGCGAGTTTACTGAGGAGCCTGCAGGAATGTGAACAAATGGGATGTCACCAAAGCCATGGATGCTCAGGTAAGATCAAACCATTTATAAGAAATGCACGTGCATGCACACAGACATACATAGGCTACCTCAGAAAGTCAGCTGGGCTTTCAGACTGGTCAGGGTAGTACCTATGTATATATACATAATAAAGGCCCTTTCTTCCCCTTTTCCACCTATTCCTTCATCTTTTCATCAGAAGGAGTGAGTACTGGAAGCTGTTTTCATAAAACAGATCCAATCACATCAACACTTTTCACCAAATCACACAGGATCTTTCTGAAAGCAGTAGGACTCAAGCCAAGGCTGCAGAGTTCTGTTTTAATTGACCCAAATTAGGATGGGTATTCTCCACCACAGTTTTGTTCAAATCCAAAATTCAGTAAAAGAGTGGAAGAACAGCTTTTATTTCCATAATCACCATAAAGTGGGTCTTTTGGCAAAACAAGATCCCAGAATAGTTCAGAATTATTTCATATAAATAACCACATTTCTAGAAGTATCCCACTCTAGAAGTAAAATCAGAGAGCACAGTGACGCAGGTCCAAAGCCATGCAAATGAAGTCGGCAATTTTGAGTTTTATTACATTTGTAGGACATTAAAAATCTGTTCCATCTTGTAGGAGTTGTATAGACTAGATGCAATGCAGAAAATAAGGTATCTTTTAAGAGACACCAGCAGTACTGACTTAATGCCCAGACAAAACGATCATCAGGGCCCAATAACGCTTATGGGGAGTCAGTGGGAGCTGGTCTGCATTGCTTTGCAGAAAGGATACGTTATTGCCCAGTACTTTGTCTCCAATTACCTTTCACTGACTCTAGAGACATAGAAAGTATTGAGATTACCTTTCCCATCGCAAGTTTTCCTGAGAAAAAGGACCCCTGTCTTGTTTGTAAGAAAAGGGTACATAATATTTTCCTGCAAAGGAAGGGGATCAGGTTTTCCTCTCACTTTAAAAGCATTCACAGATTTATAGCGGAAATGACAGGAACAGGATGTATTAACTGTATGACCCCAGCAGAATGAGTCTACACCCTTGATTGATTTAAAAGCTTATCCATGTCCTCTGAATAGCCACATAGAGTCAAGTCTTGGTCCTGCTCATATCAATGAGAGCTTGACTAATTACATTAATGGCTTCAGGAACAAGACCAAAGTTTTAAGCCAACACTCATAAGCAAATAACAAAGTAGAGCCTATAGCATGAACCACAGAAAAACGAGTCAGGCTAAATGGTAGAGTGCATCAAGTTTCCTTTTGAATCCTGTACCTCACCACTCACATGCTAAGAGAGCAGGTCTTTTTTTGTTTAATTAAAATGTATTTCCCAGTCTTTTCAAACTGCATGGTCTGATCCTTCCAGTGATTCCTGCCTTTAAAAAGAGTGGGGAGTGAGGAAGAAGTACAGGTAGAACTGGGAAGATTCTGCCTTCTCACACATGCTCTGTCTGTGAAGACTCAGGCTTCTTGGCTGCCTGGGTCTTTAATATAAAAGCAAAGTACTCTGAGGTAGAAACTTCACTGGACATCGAAGCTTATATTTTCTTGAACTACCAACAGTGATACTTGATGGCAGCACCAGTATCACCAGTACAGCTTTCCCAGAACCAGTTTGAATATCATGCAAGAGATCGGAAAGTTCATCACATTGTGAAGAGATGAGCGTTCACTGAAACTAGTTTCCTATTTCTGTTCAGTACTGTGAATCTCTGAGGCCTCTTAGCATCATTTGTGGTCTCTCCTGTACCTCAGTTGAAATTTCATTTCTTTCTTCTGGCCACATGACAAAAGCTGATTTCCACTCAGGAAGACCAGTCTCCTTAGACAATAGCAAAAGGAAAAATCTAAGATTCTCCAGTTATTTACTTTGAGCTGAAAACACACCCTAAATTCATTCCCATAGCAAGGACTCGGGGATCTTAGATTTTGCAGGGTAAGATCAGTTTCTGAGAACACGCGTTGCACTTACTGCTCATTGGCACTTTGAACAAGCTCTGATTTTTGCCCTATTTCTCACTGAAAAGGAAAGGTCCTTCCTGTTCTATGTACTTTTGCCTCTGCTGCAAGACCTGCAGCTGATGGGACTGACTTGTCCTCCTTTAGTTCCTAGATACTTTTATTCACTGAATGTTAGCTAAAATTTCCAGTTGCATGTTGACATGATCATTTGCTTCCCATGAGGATGTAGCCTTTGTGTTTTCTGTATGGCATATTTTTTTTTTCCTGTTTTTTCCACCACCTGTGGTTTTGGCTTTGCCTATCCTCTCTAGCTTCACACACCCTGAGGTGCATAGCACTTCCCCAGTGTGATTTATAACCATTATGCCACTCGCTGGCCCTTGTTACCAAGCCAATCTTATACCTAATCAAGTATTTTACCATCAGTCCCATACTTGCTAACCTTATAAATTAATCTGTTATGTGGCACTGTATTGAGAGCCTTTTCAAGTCCAAGTAAATTATGTCTCCTTCTTCACCCCTGTCCACTCTCATTGTCACTTCCTCAGAGAAATGAATCAACATTGTTAAGCATGACCTCCCTTTGTAAATCCATGCTGACTATCTCTAACCAATCTATATTAGATTGATATTAAATCAGGACACAGACTCAAAGGGGCCTGCTATATAAATGCAAGGTTGCTTTGTGTGGAGATGAGAGATGGGAATCACTGATACACTGAAGTTAACAGTACCAAGTCTGATGGTTTGCCGATAACTTATTAAAGGCCAGATCCCTCCCTAGGGTCATGACCAGAACTCCTCCAGAGAAAACAAAAGCTTTTATTTGCATTTGCCTAGAGTGTTTTTAGTGCAGAAGTGAATGTGATCACTGAGGATGAGGAGAGCACTAGGCTTTGCTTTTATTCATCCATGATAAAGTCAAAATCACAAAGACATTGCAAAAATTTCCTTTTCCACAGAATGTTTTCCCATAGCTTCAAAGAAAAGCTATATCTACATTGCCTAACATGCATGTCAAAAGGCAGCATGAGCATTTGCTTCTTGTACAAGCACAGCCAAAAGACACCAAAAGCCTCCTATCTTGGCCAATGTGCCAGAGAGCATTGGGTACTACATCAACTGCAACAATTTTCCCAATATCCCATTAAGACATTTGGGATCTTGCTTCCCCTGAAGCATACACCTGCTTTGAGTACAAGTCACTACTGACTGATGCTAGAGAAGCAACTTTTCCACAGAAATTAACAACAGCAAGAGGTAGGATCAGGGCCTGCAAGGTACAACTGTCCCCATGCTTGCTTGCAGGGCTTTGAAGAAGACAGCCTGCACAAGCAGGGGGAGGAAAGAAGCTCTCAGCAGTGAATCCTGGCAGCAGTTTAGGTATAAATTAGGTATATTTTGCTAGCTTTTCTACCTCTGTGACTGGAAATATCTCCTTAAATGCTGCAAGCATAATTAAAGTCTCTTCAGTTCGAGTGGGGCAAAAAAAACATTATTCCAACAGTTTGTCTTGAGCTTGATTGACAACATATGCATCAAGTACACCAAGATCCAGAGCAGGTCAAAGACATGCCTTGGAAAAGGAACCTTTGGCCTCCTGTCTCATAGCACACCCAAGGTGCACACAGGGAGCCTTCTATTCTACACCCTCTGTCAATTTATTTATTGTTTCTATCATATACATTCACATGTACGGTTCCCTTGTGCCTTCAAATTAGAAATGCAATAGTCCGTGTACAGTGGGAGAGTGGTTGTTCTGGGAGAGTCAGCACAGTAAGCACTGCTGCAGGACTTAGATATTTTGGCAAACATCCACTGCAGCAAGGGAAAGAGGTGCCCAAATCAGTTTGGCTTCCTTACAAAGCCTTGACCCTGTAACAGCCACTACAGAAATACTTAGAAAAATGACTTGCAAAAACAGTAAGTCAATACAGAGAAGCATAACTTAAAGATAAGGGTTGTAATGGTATAAAGACATAGTGCATGTCTTCCCTGTTCGGGGGGGGGGGGGGGGGAGATTGCTCACATGCTTTACAATGAAAGAGTTCTGAAGAGGCGGTAAAGCTATCGTGTATTTCTTCTCAGGCAAATACAAAGGAAGAAAAGAAAAAAAAAAGCAAGTTGCTAGAGTTATCACATTGCTAGTATCTGCAGCTAAAACACATAGTCTTGTCTTTGGCATAAAGATACAGCACAGCTGTATAGAGTTCCATAGTCAAAGAAATGTAATTTAAAATCAAGTGCATCATATAAAGTTATACTGCAATCCAAGTTAACAAGTATCTTTAAGGAATCAGCTACTGGATAGGCATACACCCTAGAAAATTCCATCAGACAGCAAGTTATATACCATGCCCTTCAAGCAGAAATTGTACAGATATTTTTCTGAACAAATCTAATCTACAAATCTAGAGCTACAAAGATGATGAAGGAACTGGAACATCTCTCTTATGAGAGAAGACTGAGAGCCCTGGGACTGTTTAGCCTGGAAAAGAGAAGACTGAGAGGGGATCTTATTACTGTTTACAAATACCTGAAGGGTGGGTGTCATGTAGAAGGGGCCAGTCTCTTTTCAGTGGTGCCCTGTGAAAGGACAAGAAGTAATGGTGGCAAGGTGAAACACAGGAAGTTCCAACTCAACATGAGGAAAAACTTCTTCACTGTGAGAGTGACAGAGCACTGGAACAGGCTGCCCAGAGAGGTTGTGGTGTCTCCTTCTCTAGACACTTTCAAGACCCACCTGGATGTGTTCCTGTGTGGTATGCCCTGGGTGATCCTGCATTGGCAGGGGAGTTGGACTCTATGATCTCCAGAGGTCCCTTCCAACCCCTACCATTCTATGATTCTACGATCATGGGTTACAGATCAAATTATGATAACCATCCCTTCTGACCATAAGACCCCATTGAACCAGTGACCTTGATGACACTAGGAAGTGTCTGCCATTAAGCATCTGTCTTCTTCCATGGTTCATGGCTCAGACATCTCCATACATCAAAACTGAACTGGCTCCCTATGATGAGCAGGGACAGCTTGAGCACTGTACAGCAGTCTCAGCATGGGACTCCATTGCAGGCCTGCCTCCCTGTCGGCCATCACATTCTGCATCCTGTCCCTCCTAGATGTCATTCCTGGCTAGCAGAGTCAGGGATATGCTGACTTTGGTGGATAGGGGCACAGTACAGAATTTCTAAAGACACTTGGGGTCATCTAAACTAAAATCAAGTTGCTTAGAATATTAAGATTTGTATGACCAGAAACTACAACATGAAAACAATTTTCCTGAACCCCACAAATATTAACTTCAACAGTGGCTCTATTCCAGACTTAAGGAAAAGAAAAGCTCAAGAACTCTTCCGTTGTTTTAATGACATGGTGCTACAGCATGCATCATGTCTAACATGTGCCACTTCTGCTTCACAGTGTTGCAATGAGATGTAAGCTTTGTCACCTAGTTATGCATTTATTGCCATTACTTAAAGTCATCTTCTGGTACAGGCAAGAGGGTTTTATTTTTCAAACTAAATTAAGTCACTACTTCATCCTAGACGCTTGCTTAGACCAGGAACACAAACCTTCCTTCCTCAGAGAGACTCCCTGTAATTAAACCACTGCTGCAGATGGAAATTTTATCTCTGAAGTCTACATATCCCTTTCTCCCTTAAAAGTGGGAAATCCCCAATGCCTCCTTTGAGAGATTCTTTCTTTGTCTCAAAAGTATCTTCTCCTTGGCTATTTTGGCCAGGTCAAAAGAAGAAAAAATATTGGAGAGAGTAAGAAGCAAATGGATCTAAAAATACAGAAACGTCTCATTAACTAGAAGTGTGTAGCATTACTTAGCAATGGTACTGCTACTATTAGCAGTAGTAGTTGTGTTGTACTGTAGTAGTATTGCATCTACTATCCTGTAGTAATGCAAGTAGTGAATTTTAAATCATTGACATGTTATAAGCGTAATTTCAAAGTATTGCTGGGTTTTCCTGTGCTTATGAACATGTCTTTAACTGGCAACATTTACTTCCAGCTTCCCTGATCCTGTGCTTGCTTCTACCCTTTTGGTCACTGATATGCTCATTATTTCATTTGCGTACAAGATTACACACTGTCAGAGGTTAGCAAAGTAGGCAGTTTTGAGGCTTCATTTTGGAATATTTGTCTGTTGACCTTGTAATACTATCATTTGATAACTGCGTATGACACCAGCATTTAATATATCTATGCTGACAAATAAAATTGAAGGTGCAAATCAGTACCAGGCTGTCCTGGGTTTAGTTCAGGTTAATTATCACCAGCAGCTGCTGGCCCAAGCAGTTGGGAGGGGCCACATCTGGGATAAACAACTGAACCAGCTAATGGGATATTCCATACCATACTGAGTCATGCCCCTGTATAAAAGGAGGGCTGGGCCAGGGTGGGGATACCTGTTTTCAGCTTGCTTTGATGTCTAGTTTCAGTGTGGCTGGAGCAGGGAAAAATGGCATCTCAGGCACAGGTAGAGCCTTCCCACCTTACATTATTTGCTTTGTCTATCATGTCATTAGTACTGTTGTTTTCTTCTCTCTCTGTGTTGCTTCATTAAACTGTGCTTATCTCAACCCCTGGTCTCACCATTTGGGTTTTTTTTTTCCTGATTCTCCTTCCCATCCCACAGGAGGGGTTGTGGAGGTAGGGGGAAGCAGTGGGTAAGTGGCTGTGTGGTGTTTAGCTGCCAGCAGAGGTTAAACCACAACACTGTCCAAGGACCTGATCATTATGAAGATGGCCTTCCTTTTCATGCCATGCCCAAACTAATACTGCTTAAAGAAATCTTAATGAGCAGTTACGAAGAGTTCATCATGGTGGGTCTCTGGCTTTTAAAACCATTCCTTTATAATTTCCTACAGTGGTAAATAGATAACCTTATGATGGGCATGAAAGAAATTTTTCTTAAGTTAACTAAAATGTCTGGTATCTTATATATCAGAAATAACATTTTATCTGATGATATGGGTGACCCTGGGAAAGTGCAAAGCAATTGTCTGCCCCGAAGTATAAGTGGATGTCACAGACCAGGGCTGAGTGAGTACCAAAACACTGATCACTATCTCAACACAGTTTCATAATACTAATACTGAATTGTTACAGAGGCTTATTCGTAATTGTTAGTTAGTTAGAATTGAAATCTGATTAGATCTTTATTCACATCCTATCGTTATACCTGACAGCCCACTTCTAAGAAATAAAGGTGAGTGGCATGTGCTTAGTGAAGCTGACCCATAGAGTGAAATGGTTTATGAGAAATGATGATACATGATGAGAACACAAAACTTGATAATAGGTTTATTTATTGATTGGAAATAAAATTTATGAACTGTGAAGCTGAAAACTGCACCAGAGGGAATTAGTCAAAGAGGACATTGGGGGTGGTAGGAGCAGGGGGAGAGAAAGTGTATGCATGTGTGTGTGTGTGTGTGTATTACACGTAAGCTATGTTGAAGGTTGCCTAAAGGCTTCTGATTCCACAAGCGGAGCCTCTGAGGATAGGATCTGAAAGCCTTTAATGCTATGAAGGCTTTGTCAGTAAGATATTTGCATATTTTGCCTACAAACCCAAAACGCTGTATTAATTCATTTTTATTTACCTTTCTGCCGCTTCCAAAAGAAACCTCGCAGGAAGCCATTAATGACATAGCTTCATAAGAGATAATTTTCAGAGAGGCTTTGCAGGTAGTGACTGAAGGGGGAAAAAATGTGTGTCAAATTTAGGTTATTAACAACATAATCCTTAAACAGACGGTATCTCAAAGACTAATTCATCTTCAAATTTGACTGTAAAAGCTGCATGATCCTTCACTCTGTGTGCATGTGAATTTATATTGCACGTCTTTTTTTTTTTTTCTTCATGTTTACTAGAAAGGAAAGCAAGAGAGTTTTGAAGCATTGGGCTGGAGGCTGGGAAACACAATTTCATCTTAATGCTATTGCACCTTCCATTCAGGTTTAGGTCCCTTTCTCCACAATCCATGAGCAAAACTGACAGGCAGGCAGCCCATGTGCAAAACCATCAGGTAGTGACAGGGCCCATTTCCAACAGTGGCTCTCTAGGGAGGACTGTTTGGGCAGGATGAGCTGATGGGGAGCTCTCTGGAGGGCACCCCTCGGTCCCCAGCAAGTGACAATACAAAAACCTTGCTCACTTAGGGTGCATTTGCCATCTCTGGCATCACACATGGGGAATATGGATTGTCCCAACAGCCCACTGCAAGCCAAATCACGTTGGTTTCTGAAACCACCCCCCAGACTCCCACACACAAAATTGGACCTGGAGTCCCTGATTTGTCCGTGACTCACAGCAGTAGGCATTTGAGACAAGACTGTTGTATTTTGTTATAACTTAAATAATACCTATTGTTTAATTTAGTGCCAGGTTCTTGGTAGACAAACATTTGGACAAGCTGAATGAGAAGAAATTGCTCTGAAATCCAGCTGCAAGAAAGCAGGAATCCCATTTAATACAATTTTAACAGCATGATGTTTCATTTAATCACAACACGGCAAAAGCAGTATCATCCTTTTCTTCACTTAAGCATAAAGTACCAAAACCTTTGGTTCTCACCACATTGAGAGAAGTAAAAATCTTTTTTCTTGGGTGAATTTAAAAGAAGCTTGCACTGAATATTGTAAACTTTCCTGTTTTGGAAGTACAGTTTTTCCTCCCTCTACTTGGATCCTTTTAAGACATATAATTTATTAGGGGTTTCCTCTTCCTCTACTTTTCTGGTCTGGGTGCTCTATTTATAGTCTTTATCCTCTAAACAAAGGAAACATTTCTCCTAATTTATTTACATACTAATTTGTCTACGTTTAATCTACATATAATCATTTCATCTACATCTGATTTCTTTCCATACAATAGCCCTTGCTGGCATATGTGGCACCAGGGCTCCACTGTACTAGAGGCTAGGCAGAAAGTGGAGAGAAGCAACATCTTCATTACATGATCACTGTTCTTCCACCACCTCCTTGGCCACAGAGGCTGGTTGAAGCCAATGAGATTTTGTGCTGAAATGTGCTTAAATAAGAGCCCCAGCCTTTCCAGCTGCCTGCCAGCCTGTGCTGAGCGGGTGTGGGTGAGCAGGGAGGCGTATGGGGAGGGCAAAAGATGGTGACAGCAGCAATGACAAATTGCAAGCAGAAAGGCCTAGCTTTCTGGTGGAGCGTTACACATGGTTTAGGAAGGTTTTCACAGCTTTGTATTGAAAGGCTGCAGTGCTTTGCAGTTGTATTTGTTCTTTTTTTCTGCATGAACCAAGGAAACATTGCATCTGGAAAATAGCACAGTCAGCTCATGCCAGTAGCTATTGCTGGAGAAGTATCCCTATGACACCATTAACCAGGCCACTGCCATAGCTAATCAGTAGCAAAACCCAAAGATGCTTCTTAGATCATGGCACAGAGATATAGTGGAAATTTCTGGGTAGAGAACGTCAAGATAGGACATTTCCTAAAATAATTAATATGGGGAAGAAAAAAAAAAAAACAAAACCAAACCCAGAAAGCTCAGGAACAGATGAATGTCAGCCATTTCTTCCTCCAAATACAGGTGCTGACATATCTTTGAAAACCAGCAGCAGCTCTGTGTGACTGTCTTCTTTCCTGCTCTGTGCTATCCTAGGGACATGGCAGGAGAAGGTGCTACAGCAGTAAAATCAGATGTGCAGAAGGGGGGGTTCTCCAATGTGCATGTGTCCACTGAGAGTGCATGAGAAGTGTGCAGAAAGGTCTCTTTGTGCTGATGTTCGTGGCTGGTAATTCTGATATGACAATTATTCTATAATCCTTTAATATATTTTTAACTAATTTAAAGTTCAGGGCTGACAGTAGATTAGCCATATAGCTCAGTTATTTAAATGTTTAAGCCCTTTCTAATATACCAAAAAAAGAGGACAGTTCAGGTATTCCAGCTTTAATGCCCCATGATAATTTTTACCCTTCCTTCAAAAGTGGCTGCAAAACAAACAAACAAAGTGAAACTTTCAGGGCCAGAAACTGTTTCTCTTTACTGCTCCTCAGAGGTCATTAACAAGGTTTAATCCTCTCTTGCAGTTCTGTAAAACAAGCAAACTACAGGCAGTGATAGAATGGGGCTTGGGGCTGGCTGTGTGTTAGCATGGGGCTGGTCTGTCTGATTGAGGTAGACACTCTCACTGTGTGCCTGCATGATCTCCCCAGTGGGAGCCGCTGGCATCATGGGAGGTGATTCAAGCCAGTCAAGACATAGGTTGTGCTCTGGAGTTGGCAATCTCCAGATGTCTGGAGAGGTTAGCCTGGAAAGCTATTTACGTGACTCAGACACCATGTAAGTCAGCAGTGGTAAACCCAATCCTCCACCCCCTTGTCCCCAGTAGAATGTGTGCTTCTTCCAGTGCCCAGCAGGACAAGAAGACATCTCCAGTGATGACATTCCTGGCATGTGGCACACTGTATGCCCCATGTCTCCCCTAGCACCTTGGAAATAACCAAGATGTGTCTTTGCTGCTAGAGGGTTGCCTGTTGTTCACGGACATTTTAATTTGGGCCAGTTGCCTCCAAATTTGTTCTCACCCCACTATAGCTTTATAATATATATATACACCAAAGTGTATACTCTCTGATCAACCAAACATACCTGACTTTTATTTTTGGCTTTTCTTTTGTTTATTTTTGTGTTTGTCAAATACCTGCACAGTATTCACTAGAGATTTAACATTTCCAGTGCAGGCACTGTTCAGCACATAAGAAAAAAGTAGAAACAACTAGAAAGCTTCCTGGTCCTTGTAAAGTTTCAATAAAGGTAAGATGCTTCTAAATAGTTATCACATACCTTGCTTGAAACTGTTCTTTGATGATGAAAAGTGTTTTAGATGCAGTCACAGAACATTCATAGAATCATAGAATGGCTAGGGCTGGAAGGGACCTCCGAAGGTCATCTAGTCCAGCCCCCCCTGCAGCGAGCAGGGACACCCTCAACTAGACCAGGCTACTCAGAGCCTTGTCCAGCCTCAGCTTAAATATCTCCAGGAATGGGGCCTCAACCACCTCCCTGGGTAGCCTAGTCCACTGCTGTCCAGTCTCAAAGATTTGGCCTCTTCTGCCTGCCAAACCTCACTAGAAAATAGAGACAACCTAATTTTGCTGTAATAACTTCCAAAATAATTGCTTCATCTGCTAGTGAATTTATCATATCTAATTGTCTGGCTTGATTTATCTGTGTTGATAGATTTTAAAGGAGTAATAATAAAATTAAGAAGTGGAAAAATCATATGAAAATGTGATGTCTAAAGAGCAGCCATCATCCTGGAAACAATTAGCTGTTCATAAATGGTCAAGTTCAACTCACTCTGCATAACAGAATAAAACACAAGCCATTTCAGATAAGTTCTCCTGGTCCTGATAAGACACATTTTAAATAGATCGGGTATTGTGATCATAATCTTCTTCCTCTGAATAACAATGTTAGGTGTTATTCAGGTTAACATCTCCTTTTACATTTATTTTTATTTTTCTCTATAATGTGAAAAACTGTATTCACACTCATACTTGTATGAGCTTTGAAAGTTATGCACCAAGATTTTTGGAGACCTTTTCTGCCATCAGGTTTCACTAACACATACATTTGCCAATTCCCTTCTACTGGTTCCTTTCAGGAGATCAGTTGCATTAACTTCTCTACTAATTTGTAGTTAACAGATATGACACCTGGGATAAAAAGAGCTTGGTGACTGCTTCTGCCTCTTGCCATCTTTTGCTTGGTCTAAAGATAATGGGGGGGGAGGGGGAGGAGAGGATTACTTCAGGCTTTCATTCTAAGAAACAAAGGCAACTATCCAAGGATAGACAGTATGGAGTGGTTGTTGAAAGCAAGCTAGGAACTAGTGTCTGCTGAGAAAAGATGACAGCTTTGAAAAATCAGCTTTTGGCCTAAATCTTTCCTGTTGGGTTCCTATTCCAGGTCCATAATTTATCCATGCAGCCAACCCAGCGTTGTGCTGCCACTGCTATATGAGACCCCACTGTGACTTTCAGCTCTTCAGGGTCCTGCACCACTTATACCTTCCCACCCACCAAAGGAAAAGGATCATTCAGCTGGTGGTTTTGTTGGTGCCAGCAGCCACACTGCATGGGAGGCAGGGAGGGATGTGAGGCGTGCAGACCCTCCACAGCCCCAGCATGTACTGGGTTTTAAATGTGCAT
>JANIJG010001033.1:0-29386 GCA_024611175.1 Megaceryle torquata | reverse complement strand
TCCCAAATGCAGATAACCAATTAACCTAGAGCTTGATTTGTATGCTTGTAGCCAAATGCCAGTGAAAGTAGTTGATACACGTGTAATCAGATTGTAGCACTATATAAGCAAGTGACACAGTCAGAATAAAGAGTTCGGCATGTAGCCATATTGGTGTGATTGGCGTTACTCGGCCGGCTTCCCACCGGGGGCCCTCTTCATATTTACTTGGAGAAAGTTTAGTCAGAGTTGAGAGAAAAGACACATCCTT
Source organism: Megaceryle torquata (assembly GCA_024611175.1). Classification (NCBI taxonomy): domain Eukaryota; kingdom Metazoa; phylum Chordata; class Aves; order Coraciiformes; family Cerylidae; genus Megaceryle; species Megaceryle torquata. The sequence goes on along the minus strand of JANIJG010001033.1, from coordinate 29,136 downwards.
GGCAGCTGGTTGGACAAGGGCCAGCTTCTTCTTGAGCTGTCCCTACAAACTCTTTAGTGAGGAGCATGCTCAGAAGAGAAAGGCCTCTGCTTTCTTTAAGTCTTCTCCTATGAGGAGAAACATTCCTTGGTGTAAAATAAATGCTTAAAGAAGTGGAAAATCATCTAGAATTCTCTCCCCTCTTTAACTTTTGAGAGTCAAATCAAAGCCCTCCATGACAGAGAGCATCTTTTACATAGTGGGGAAAACTACCACTACTCACACTATTGCAAAATAATTAAAAAAAAAAATAAATAATCACAGCACTTCAACAGATAAGTGAAATGTCCTGGCTTTCATTCAACTGCAGTGTTAGTGGGATGGGACAAGACTCCCCCAGGGCTGCAGGAGAAAACTGTGGGACTCAGGCTGGAAAAGTAGTAGGGGAAGGATGTAAACACTGTTAAAAATAAAACTTATCAGACGACAATTGAATTGTAAGAATGTTATCTGGTTCTGCAGGAGCATGAAAACAAATAGGCATTTCAAGAAGAGAGTCACGAGCAAGGTAAAAAACTTCAAAATAGCAGGAAGTGACCAAGAAAATGTACCAAGCTGATGGCAACACGGCTCACTCCAACAGCAGAGGACAGCACCAGCCACAGATTTCAATGTCACCTCTTTGCAGCACCAACACACTCCATTCAGCTGTGTGGCACTGCACCCATCCACCACAACCCTGGCCATGGTAATACACAATACTGAAAAGATTTGCACAGGACAACATTTAACATAACCCAGTGTTTATTGACTCCTGCCACATAACTTTTTTTAATAGTAACAGGAACACAGAATGTGATGTATGGTAAAATACTATTAGGGGTTTCTATATCAATCCAATGCAAAGTGCCAGCATTGTTGACCAGCATACAACCTGACAAGAGATGATGTAGTCATAACTCTCAGATATCTGCTGGGAGTACATCACAGTCAAAATAGAACTAGTTATTTGCCTGCAAATAGATACATTTTCTTCTAGATGCAAGTGGTGTTAGAGCCAGCTATTTTGCAACAAGAACAAATAATATATATATAATATATTCCAACATTTTAAAAAATGCAATAGGAAAGGACTAAAACTATTTAAAGAGAATGAAAAAAAGAGTGGATATTTTTAGACACTAGTTTGCAGAGGCCATTCCTCATAGAACCAGAAGTAATCTAGAGAAAATAAGATTTATTAGGCTACTTTGCTCAAAAGGCCAGTGGTTACAGGCTTAAGAATAAAAATAGTCTCTGGATTTTCAGTACTGTCTCCCGGCCTTTTCCCTCCTTGTACCAAAAAACCCACCTGTTGGAAATTGTAGTATGGTGGCTCTGGGTATTTTTTAATGCAATTGCATTTGGAAAGGCAATCATGTTTCTTAAAGAGCCATGGAAAACTTGCATGATACACATGTGGCATGTAACATCTTCACAGATATGAATGATGGAGGCACATTACTTAAAGGTTGGGGGGGGGAAACAAAAATACAACCAAACAACAACAAAAATAAAACCCACAACCAAAACTTTCAGAGGACTGGAGGACTAAATATTAAATGCCTTAGAGAAAAAACTTTTCCACAACTGGGTGACAGGTGCTGTTCAGCCATAGATGTTTCAGTTTGCCATGAAGACAAAACATAAGGAAAAGGAACAGAGTCTCCTTGCAATGCCCTCCCTACTGCAGCAGCCTGCTTCCCCCAAAGTTCTTCAGACAATTTCATTCTTGCATAGTGCAACAATTCCAGAGACAGGTGAGAGAAATCTCCGTAGAAAACATCAAGCTTGTGAATTCCTATATGACCAACACCCCACACACCCTCCCAATTAAACAACAGCACCTTCAAGGATATCACCCTACTGATCTGGAAACAGAGTAAAAGTCTAAAACAGAGGACTGATGAATTGGTTTCAAGTACAAGAAAGTTGATGGCACAGGATATTAATAATATGTGTTAATAAAGAAAAAGACAAATGCTCTCTGCCACAGAATAATTGCTCTCTCCTCTATCTAGAACAGGGAGATATTGACTAAAAATGAAAATAGGTACTTTATTTGCAATAAATGCATCTGTACTGCTTCATGCTCTATCCATTACACACTTTGCTGACCACTGCTGAAGCCGGGTGGTAGCAATAGTGGTAACTGAAGTACCTTTCTTTTTCAACCTTTATACAAAACCTTTCCCCAACCACCCCATCATTTTTTTCCACTGTTCTAGGGTCCAGTGAAATGTGTGTTAACATCTCTTTCTAGTGCATTTTTAAGGTTACAATTTCTAAAGGCAAAGCACAACTTGCTCTGTTCTGGTTTAGCTGTCTTTGTCCTCTTTAAAGTCACGTAGGAGTTTCAACTATAGATGACATTATCAACTTTGCATAGCAATACAACAGGTTGTGTTCCCCCCGCTCCAGCCTTTTTAAATAATGTGCCTGTGGCTCCCCCTTCTCAACACCTCCCATCTTCCAAAGGGTTACCTCTCACTCTCAGGGAAGAGCCCTAACTCTTTCTCCTCCCACTTGAATATTACAGAAAGAGAATTTCAAGTTACCATTAAGTTTTCTTCAAGTCTATATTGTGTTACTTAGAAGTGGAATAATGTTTCTCCTAAGATTAAAGGACATTTATCAGATTATTTGTTGTTGGTTGTGTTTGGGTTTTTGGGGTTTTGATTTTTCTAGTTATGAGTTGTTATAACATCTGTCACACATGTTCCCTCATATTCCTCTCTTAAGGTGCAGAGTGGTCAGGCTGAACAAAGTCCAGGCCATAAGACCATAGTTGGATCTCAGAGAAGCCAGAAGAGAATGAGAGGTTTCTTAGCACTACTGTATTTACATTCAGAATTCAAGGACAGGCTGGAGGATGCCCAGCTTTTAAAGTTATTTCTTTTCTGTCCTATGCAGCTGTTACCCTTCTGTCACAGACATTTAATAGTTGCAATTGTATGCTACCTTTTCACTCCCTAGCTCACGTGCAACACGGCTGGCCCACAGACCCATCACTGTTAAAACAGCCCAGCACTGGTGAACTGGTGCAGGGGTCTGCAGTTCAGACAGATCACCTTCACCATTGTGGGCAGGTGGCACAGGAAAATATGGAACACTGGAAAGGATATCTATTTGGAATATTTTGTAGTCTGACATACATACTAACAACACAAGATAAAATGAATGCAAGTGAGTGTATTAGGTTAAGAACAATTAGTGTGAGTGATAAATACATCCACTGCCTGCTCCTAGCTTCATTAAGAGCTATTCTGAACTGCATAGTAAGTGCTGGTTGTAGAAGCTTAGGCAGATTGGAGATAGCTCACCAGTTACTCATTAAGTCTCTAAGTTTTAAAAAATAGAGGAAAAAAAATATGTGCTTTGCATTTGAATAACCAATGTCTTGGGCACAGCAGTAGTTACCTGGCATAACAGATCAATTAAAGCACAATCGTTGTTTCATTCAAATTATACACGCATGCAAAGTTAACCAAGTGTGTTAACTAAGGATAAGCAGCATAGAAATCAAGTCTAAGTTAGCTGTTATTTATCATACATTTGTCAGACTGACAGATATATCTTTTCCTTTCAGATTCATATCTGTCTCATACAAAAAACAGTAGATGGATAAGTCATGAAAGAAACACTTAACTCTACATATTGGCCTTTAGTGCCAATACATTGTGATACATTGTGTGCTGTCAGCCTTCCAGGTTTACCAAACTTTTGGGAGAAAACAGCTGCTTTAACAAATCATGAAAATAGAAAACATACAATACATGCTGCTCAAAACAGAAAGGAAATGGTTTTACAAAGTTGTGGACAGATGCATAACTATTTCCCACTCAGTCTGGGACAGAAAGGGCAGCACAACGGCATAGTTAGAACTTGACTCCTGAAAAGCAAACAAAAATCCAGGAAATGCAATGACTGTGTAGGCAAAAATCTGCTTGGAAAGCTGTGCTATTAAAGAGCTGAGCTAATCTTCTGCACAGCAAAGTGATAAACAGTACATAAACAGGCCCATATGGGACAGACCATAAGATGACACTCTACAAAACTCCATTTAATTTCACATTCCCAATATCTCTTCTTTCCCATTAGCAGTCTGCCACAGATTCTACAACTCCATCCCATTGAGCTAAAGTTTCCCCACCCCCCCATAAAGTGCAAGTAAGACTCTGGTTTTTACCACTAGTTCCAATGATCATTATCTTGGTTACAAGAGTGATCAAAAAGCCATTTGGCTGAGCCACTACCACTAGGCTTAGTGACACTTTTTTTTTTTTTTAAACCCTGGTTACTTTTTCCAGCAAAAGGCAAATAGAAAACAAGTCTTCTTTCTGCCAGATGCAGGCATGACAGGAGGCTGTCTTAAGTACCATCAATATAAGATGCACATGCTAGACACAACCAGTGCATTCTTGTGCATAACAAGAATATGCCCTTGCTTGCTGGAAATAGAAGTCATCTTTGGGATCTTATTTCCTCATAGAGTTCAGGGACAGTTGATTAGTCTTCATTAAGAGGTGTTTCTCTCTTCCTCGCATCTACAATGAAAAGATGAAAAAAAAATGCAGCAGTTAAGCCAGAGAGTTCTAGCAGCATTGATCTGAGAACTCAGGAAAAAAAAAAGTTGTTTTCAATGGACAGCACTTTCCATTTCAGACCCATTATAAGAATTCACTACAGGGACTGAAATGCTGTATGAATCCACAGCATGTTAACGAGATAGTCATACCTGAGTTTTGTACATTTCCCCTGTTGAAACTGAAGATGACTCATGCAGTATTTAAGTAATCCAATAACCTTCCAGACTCCAGATTTGTGATATTCCCCCCCCCCCCCAACTCTTGGCCCCTTGTTCACAACCCCCTTTAAGAGAGAAGTCATTATTTGCTTTGCATACCAGCTACAGAGATGACAACAGCCTGTTGTGAAAAACATTCAACTAATTACAACTTTGCTGGTCCTCAGCTGCATAGCACACATTTTTAAAATGATGAGTGCTCACTATAATTTGAGGAACTGCCTGGGACAGTCCCTGAAGACCAGATCTTAAACTGCTCCAAGCAGCACGCCTTTGAGCATGGACCCAGATTGGGTGCTGGAGCACATCTGGACAGCAGGCAGTGTGGCTGCTGTTAGGAAAGATGGGGTCATCTCCTTCTGGACTTCTGCAGAAGTGTCTCTGGGCCACAAGACCTAGATGAATGTAGGTAGCTCTTGAAGTGCACCATGATCACAGCTACTCTAGCAACTGCCTACCAAAAGGTGCATTTCCAACTCAGTCTATACATTCCAAGGTCATTATGGATATCCCCACTCAGAAATTACTTGTAAACTCAAGACAAATCCCTTTTGCATGACTGCAGACCCCATCATTAGAAGGAAGGCCCTACTCAGCCAGAACATTTATAGAAGATGCTTATGAAACTGTGTAAGTCTCACAACTTTGAGCTACACAGAGTTTGGAGGAGACAAAATATACTTCCCAAATAAGAAAATAAGAGCTCACACGCTCCCAGTGACTGGAGCAGCCACTTGGGATGGGACAAAATCTCAGCAGCCTTTTGAGAGAAATCAGGAGCTGCCTCTCTTATGTTGCCCATTACTCTCATCAGAGATACTGAGGCCAGGTCTGAATCATCTTGTCACAACTTCTCCCCTTCACATAGAATAACTGACTAGTGATTAGAAATGAAAAAGCTTTCTAAAAATGAATCCCATACCCATCTAGCCCCAGACTTATTTCCAGTCTGTCTCTGACTGGGGAAATATCAAAATGCATTAGATTCTTTATGGTGAACACTTATAAAAGAATCATACCGGTTAAGTTCCTGAACTTTTTTTTTGCTTCTGCTCTTTCTTCAGCATCAAAATACCACACAGTCATGGCATATCTATAAAAGAAAGAAATATAGTGTTTATTTCAACTTTTGCTATTAAAAGAGAGCCCTGGAATTTTAATACTCATAGAGGAAAAAAAGAAACTGAATTAGTACATAAAAAATAGGATGCAAATGGCACATCTTTATAGACAAATACAGACAACATTTTAAATGCATTTTATCAAGCAAAACAGAAATATAGGTGAGATTTTCTGCTTGGAGGCACAAAAGAGTGCACAGCCCCTGGTAATAGAGGGCAAAAGTAGCTTACAGACCTTTGCATGTTTTTCTGTCTGGGATGTCTTAGGTAGCCTTGGGGTTTCCCTGCATCACATCAGCTTTTCATAGCTGGTTGACAGATGGTAGCCCCAAGAATCCCTAAAGTATTATGAGGGCAAAAGCATAACCTAGCATCTTCCAGCTAAACAGTTATGCATGCTTGGAAGTTTTCTGCTGTTAATGGTAAAAGGGCTTTTTTTCCATCACACAATGAAATCATATCATTCAAGCTTGTTCTTCTTCATTTGAAGAGAGAATTACCAGTGACTCAAAACCAGAAAATCCACTCACAATCTATTTTTTATGCATATCTATATTTAAAGAAACCTATGATGGCCATTAATTTTAGATACACATATTAGTAGAAAAGATGCTTTGATTTTTTCCTGGTCAAGTATCAATACAAAATATGCTACTTACCTGGTTGCATAAGAAGGCTGGACTTCGTGTGGATTCCTTCGATCTGACCAAAAAAAAAGTAGTCGGTCAAAAATTGGCTCAACATCTGCTACATAGGACTTTCCCTCTGGGAATATCCGAAGAATCCCACCATGCAGCTGAAAGAAAAGGAAAGGTTGCTTTTTTACACATAGAGACACACACATTCATGTGAACAATGACTTATTTCTTCCTCTCCAGCACCCAACAAATGGGGAATAAACCTCTAATGATAACCAAACCAGCTACATGACAACACTGAAAAGCCATACACTGAATCTCTTGGCCATCTTGATTTTTCCCAAACAGTTTGTAATGTTTCAGCATAAACATCTGGCTAAAGTAAACAAACCAAGATAAAGACAACACTGTCTCTGTTACAAATAGAATAAGACTTCTGAGCTCCCAAGTCACATCTCCAGAACCAGTGAATACAAGGTGGGTAAGACTGCTCCACCTGACCCAAGATCAGACTCTCCTCCCAGCAATTGCTAGATACTGCTTACGTTTCAGAGCTTGCATCTGATCATGCAGGAGTTAACTTTTATACCCTAGGAAGAGTGATGTCTGTTCTATCGTTGGATTTGCAATAAATTTCTCATAAATGTATTATATCTCCCAGACAGTCTTTTCCCTACTTACAACATACCCTGGTTTCTCTACTGTATCATTTCTCTGTTTACACATGCCATGAGTTTCAGAGAAAAAGTCTGGTGGTCTGGTAAGCTGCATGCACTGTAGAAACTTCAAAAGGTGCAGATAAACCCTGCCTCCTCCCTGCTGCTGTTAGATGGCTCTTTGGAGGCTTTTATGCTTGCACCACAGAATACAGGGAATATGCTGTAAAGCCAGCACTGACCTGATTTAGTAGCTCCACTTGGCATGCAAACCTCAGTAAGAAACTATTAGGTCAGGTTTAAAGCAACATGGTTGCTTTGGAAGGCCATCAAGGTTATATTGCATCTCTCCAGCATGTGTTTGCAAAAAATTACTGTCACACCCACATAATAATCTTCACCAGTGTCCTGGATTTCAGTTAGCTTTCTTAGAGTCCATTTGAGTGCTTCCACACTATTAGAATAAGAGTGCAGTGAACAAAATAGATTGGATATTTGGATTTCTTTCCACATCTGCTCCTTCATTTTATGACATTGAGATGTTTCACTGTCATACTCTCTATAAAGGAATGAGTTTTTCTCCAAGAGTGCATTTTTCAGTGGTATTGCCTCTAAATCTCAACTCACTTTTGGGGGTTCATAATATTTACATTTGCTTCAACCTACATGTGTATCCACCTAAAGCAGCCAAAACAGTTTAGAGAGACAAAAAACACCGGGCAATTTTCAACAGATAATCCATGTGAATGGTTTGTGCCACATTATGACAACAGCAGTGTAAAAAGACATACTGCAATTTTACAATTGCTTATTTTGTTTCTAACTTAAAGGTATGGTAAATTCAAGGCTGACTTTATTGCCTTACAGTAATAAATACAGGCAGAAACAAGAGCATTGTCCTCTCAAAAGACCCACTGGTGGAGTCAAAGATGGAGAGGACAAATGTGCTCATTCCTTTTACTAAGCCCTATCACCTCATAAGTAAGAAAACCACAAAGGCAACTGCCTAAAGATCTTCTGCAGGTTTATTTTACCCTGAAGAAACAAGAATACTAAAGTCCCAAATTCAGGCTGTCATCTTATTCTGCTCCCAGACCTTTAGTGGCTTAGTTCACAGAAGCAAGTGACAGCTCCAAAGCTGTTTCTGAAGTAGGTTTTCCTTCATCTTCTGCCTCAACCCTGTGGCTTACTCACCTTGGCATCCCAGTTCTTATTCAGGTAATAAATACAGGTGATGCAACGCCCATCTCCATTTGGATTGTCCACATGACGAACATACCCAGTTCCATTTCCAGGATAGCAAGCAACCATAGCCTGAATAGAAGATAAAGATTGTAAATAAATAAATAACTAAAATTAAATATTTTTTAAATCTCTACAAGATGCCCATCTTCAGTTTTCCTTTGCTAAGCATCCTACCACCACCAGCTTGGCTCAGTATTTTTCAGATGACCAAGACAAAATATATAGCAGACACCAAAAGGTATCTTTGCTTAAGCTTCATTCACTAGGTGAGTCACATAGTGTGAAATTCCAAACTGGAAATAAATATCCTTCATATTTTACAACATATACACTAAAGTAGAAGGAAAAAAAAAGGAATTCAAACAACTACATTAAACTAAACCACTGGTATGTATGATGCAAGCTTATCGTTCTCCAAAAGCTACGTGACCTTGAGGCAGTTTCAGCTGAAGTTTTCTTGGGTTTCTAAAGATGAGCAGTCATTGTAAAACTGATCTGCCAGTCATAACGAAAGTAGAAAACAATTCCAGGATGTCATGCCTTACTACCACTATCCTCCTCTACTTTTATCTTCCACTTTCTGTCATATACATCCCTATGGTCTAACACAAATTAAGAGACCCCTCGAGGTGCAGGTAAAAGTCCATACAACAAAGCCCACAAAAATCTGCAACTCTTTGTTCTATGCTTGCACAGGGCAGTGCACGTTTGCTTTCATGGACTGAGCCACAGAACTAAACCAACAGCTTTCAGAAGCCTGCTTCTTTCTTTGATCATCTCCAGACTTGCTGATACAATTACTTAATTCACAGTTTGTTTAAATTTCACTTTAAATGATGAGATAATGTGAATTACTCCAAACCACATGACAGTGAACAGGTCTTAAAAAGGTTTTTACAGGAAAAAAACCAACATACTAAACTTGAGCTGACACCATTAGCAGACTAAGCAGGATGCAGGGAAGAGCAGACGAGGCTGCTGGTAAGGTAACAGATATTTATCTCAGAGTCACTTCCTTACTATTGGGACTACTTGGTTAGTGATACTCGTCACATTCCACAGAGTTTGCTCCACAAAACTGTGGCAACAGAAGTCTTGTTCCCACTCCTCTGACATCTCCTTTCATCATCTGCCAGTATTAGCAGCAAGAGTGATAGGAGATGATGGGCTAAGCTTGGCTGGAAAACTGGACACAGTATACAGATGTGGTTTCTCCAGAGATGAGGAGAGGGCAATAATTCCTCCCCTCAATCTCCATGCTGTGCTCCTGTGACTATTGCTCTGGATGCTGTTGTGGAGGGAGTATGCTGCAGGCTGATGTTCAGCTCACTGCCCATCAAGACCAACAGCTTCCCTAAGAGTAGAACTGCTCCCCAGACTGCTGCAAGAGGCTACTCTTCCCAGAGGTAGAGTTTTAGATTTGCCCACATTTAATTTCATAAGGTTTGTGTTGGCCTATTCCTCCAGCCCATCTGGGTCCCTTTCAATGGCAGTCCTGCCCTTGAGTGCATCAACTGGTCCCCCCTCAGTTTGGTGTCATCACCACACTTGACAAGAGTGCACTCTGCCATCTGCTTCTGCTTACTGATAAAGGTAACAGGTCAGGTCCTGTGAAAGATCCCTGTGGTGCTCCACTTGTTACCAACCTCTAGGTGTAATATGACTGACTGATCACCAGCCTCCAAGCCCAGCCATCCAACCAGTTTTTAACCCATCTAGTTTTCCATCTATCCAGACCATAACATTCTAACTTTGGATACAAAAGTATTGTACATGTCTGTCCCACAGAATGAGGATGTGATTGTGTACCACCTGGATGACCTGCCCTCAATTATCCATCAAGCACAGATGATAGCACTGAAGATTGACAGTATAGAATTTACCAAGAGCAGTTGAAATTTTTAATTGAGGAACTCCAGAGGTCTCGTCTTTTGCTTCCAAGCACATGCTAAAGCCATGCGGTTCTCATGAGACACATGACCAGCTAGAGTATAGCACACACTGCTTTAATGACAAAGGTAATTCTACTGTGCTAACAAACACCACTAGACAGCACAGTGAATCCTTTGGACCCTCTGTTATCAAGAAAGAAATGTATTCACAGGAGTCAGCCAGGTAGGACAGGTGTACATATAGAGCTGCAAAAATACTGCTCTCCATTTGAAGTCATGTATGAATTGACTTTCTTTCCTCCCCACAAGCAGCAGCAGAACAATACCTGCAGGCAGCAGCAAGTCAACCAGAGCCCGCTCCTCACCCCCTGACACCTCAGGCCAAAGCTGCTTGGGGGCTGGTGGCCTGCAGGGGCAGAAGATTATGCTGAACAAGAGTGAATACCTTTACTTCCAACTAACAAGCCCTCTTCCTTCCATCATGTCTCACAGCTAGCTAGCTGCCTTGCCATAGGTCCTGTCTGTTCTGTTGTTAGGACTGCTGCTGTTAAACAGCTCTGCTGCTGAACTTACATTTCACCATAGGCCTGGTAACAGTGGTAAGGGCCAGCCTACATACAGGCTAGTGCTGGAAACAAGTTTGTTAGGGGCACAAGGCTGGTGGAAACCACAAGTTAGCTGTACTTGCAATGTAGAAATGGTTCAAGGAAGCTGCACTCTCACTGGTGAGTATAAGTCCCTCGTGCATCTCCCCATCTGCTGCTAGCACAGCAGCTCATGCAGGTGGCACCCTTCACCCACCCCACACGGTGAGCTGGATTAGGATGAACTATTAAAATAGTAACACTTTGCTAAACCTGATCCTTACAGGCTGAGGAATGTGACCCTAGACGCTGAGTATGAAGAGAGGGGGTTCCAGCAGACGGAGAGGGAGGAGGGCTGTGCCAGAGATCCAGGGATGCAGGGTGCTCCTTCTCTCTGCAGCGAGCACTGCTGCCAAGAGAATGTGTGGCTACACCGCCAGCACAAGGCCCAGCTCAGCAGACCTCTGCTCATCATACCAGAGGGATGATGCACAGTGAGAATAAAACTCTGTTGACTGATAATGCCTCATATTTACATTGGTGTACAACACAAAACTATGGAGGCCTTAATGAAGTCTCTTTGAAGAGCAGAAAGTACTCCAATATTACTGAACTGCCTGAAAATCAATTCAGTATTACTCTGTTTTTTAATGCCACAACCAAAAAGCCACTGAAGGATAATGGATTACAGGCCAGATCCTTAAAGAGATTTAGGTGCTTTACTTACTACCAAAATCCAGGCAGAAAAATAGTGTTTTCCCTGGCCATCAATGCATTATTTATTTATTTACAGTGTGCACCTTTTGCAACCGCAACAGAGTCCCTGGGGATGAAGAAGTAGAATAATTCCCACAGAATCCAAAAGCACCAGCCACACTCTAGCATAACTTAAAAAAAAAAAAGTTTTTTAGTAGCAACAGCAAAGGGAGAAAAGCAGAAGTGAAATACCCTTTTTCCTGGCATAGTGAACATTTGAATGAAACCTTAAACAATGAAGGGAAATCATTCTGGTTCTCCTAGAGCCTGTTGAAATGATACCAAGCTTTATCAGAGCCCTGGCTGGAGCAACTCCAAAGCGGATTGAGCTGGCCTCAGCAGGGATTCCAGCTGTTAGCACTACTTTTGGATTCATTCAAAGCAAACAAGAAACAGGAGATGAGATGTGTGACCCAGACTTAATTTAGGTAATTGGTGAACACTGGTATTTGCCAATTTAAAGCATGGTCTAGCTACAGAAGTCTGAGGCTGGATGATAATAATCGAACCATTTACCAGGTAAGCAAGTGGAGTGTCAGTAAAAAATGCTTCCTATACTTCCTGCTATTGTGTCCAGAGAAGCACACTCATTTTGGAAGCATCTCCCTTCATTAACCAACTCCAAACCCAAACTATAGCAGGCAGTGATGAGCAGAAAAGTACCTTTTTTTTTTTTTTGTGCAATACAATCCATGACAATGGCTGTTAGATGGCTTAACTTCCCAGTGTAAGCAGTCTGAGCAAATATCAGCAACATGCCCTCTTATTTCAAGTTAAAATAGATGAATGTCTTAAAAGTTGAATAGTTAAAAACACTGATATACAAATGCCTTTGCAGTCACACACACACACCCCCCCATATTTTGAACAGCAATGCTCAGGTGTTCTAGTCAACAGTCATAAATTAAAGCCTACAAAACTTGGAACATGAAAAGCAAATCGTCAATACCACAGTGCCTGCGCTGTCATTTTCAGAGATGTTAGGTTTCCTAAGAGGGTGCAATTCAACCACCAGTAATTACCAGCTTTAGTAAGGAGCCAAGAATCATCAGTAAATTCTGTGTTGCGCAGAAGCTTGCAAAAATAAGTTATTAATCATCCAGTTTTTAAGTATTACACCTAAGTCAGACAGAGAAATCTGCAAGTCAATCTGCAAGACAACAGCAAGGTTTGGAGGCAGATAAAAACCAACGGTTCCTTAGAGAAGAATTTTCACTGCCTCCCAGTGCTTCTAGCAAGGGGAAAAACAAATTTTCTTAGCTGATAGCCAGGACCATGCTGTGAGGCATCATTCTGCTACATTTCATCAAAATAAGCAGAGCTGCAGCGGACCAATACTAGGAACAAAATGCTTGAAAGAATACCTCAGATAGAAGATGCTCATAAGTGGAAACAAACACTGATTAATAGGCAGCAGTGATGACAGCAGGTTAGCAGGAGATGCTCCCTGTGCCTGCTAGCACCAAGCCAGGACCCCCGATGTACTCCTAGCACAGACTGTACAGGTAGAATTGTAACCCTATACTGACCCATGTTTTCCTCTCAGAACAAGTATGATCCTTGCAACCAGCAGAGAAAATTCTGACCTGCTCAACTATTCTGCCAACATCAACTGCCCCTGCCGATTAAGCTAAAGCGACCACAATATGCTTACCTATTTTCTGTACCAGATTTGTCCTGTATTTTATTGAACAGCTGCTACTTTAGATGCCCAGTGTAGAACATCTCTGAGTACAGCTTGAACATCAAATAGTTAAATTCAGAAATTACTTGTAATATCTGTTAGATGAGATGTACTATATAGACACAAAGCAATACTAATTACAACATCACTACAGCACTTGTCTGAAAACCAATGTATTAAAAAGAATTAATGGTGCTATAGGCACCACACCTTTCAGATGCCATGTTTTTATATGCTGCATACTTCCGAATTTCCCAAATTTCAGTCCAAGATGTGGTTCTCAGTCCTGAACTCAAGCACAAAAAAAAAAAAATAAATTCACTTGACCAGGTTTTAGGAAATGAGGACTGCCAGGATTGACTTGGTCTTGATTGACATAGGTCCGAGTACATATTGCACTCAACATGATTTTAGTTCTTAGACACGCACAGCCTGTACATGCAGAAAGGGAAAGGCACACAGCATGCTCAACATTAAAAGAACATGAGTAGCCTGACGTTTCATGATCAAAGACAAGAGATTCTCAGATGAGGCTTGTCTGACACACAGGCTCAATAGGGTGTTTCTTAAGTACTTTCTTGTTGCACCCAATTGTGCCCAAGTGTTTTCTACCACATAGCTTATAACAGTTAAGTATAAAATATTCATAAGCATTATTAAATATTAGTTTGATTGAATTTACAGAAGTTAAAACACTCAACTGCTATACTGAAGCACGAAAGTTGGTCTAATTTAATACTCTGTAGAGATGGGAGGGAACAGAGGGAAGAAAAATGTTATGAAAATTATGTTAAAACACACAAAAAACACACACATAAAAAAACACAAAAAAAGGGGGGGGGAAACAAATAAATAAATAAATGAACCCCACACACATGCAACAACACACACAACACAAAACCACAACCCAATCCAAAACATCAGTCCTGCGCCTGTTGGAAAAGGAATCACCAATTCCGAGGAGGGCACGGGGGGTGAAACCCTACTGGTTTCAGTCACGCAAAACATTAGTCTTCAGTGGCAATATTGCATGAGAAACCAATACCTCATTTCCTCACCTGTAACTTCATTATTAGTCTTCAATCAAACAGCTGCTGGGTTTACAGAGCTAAACCTACCCACCTTCTCTTTGATCAGCTTCTTGCTCAGAGGTGGTGGCAAAAGAGGGGAAAAGTTGTATGAGAAAGGAACCTAGTTTTGTAAATCAAGAAACACTAGGAAAAGTGATAGAACTTGACAGGGCAAGACACCTGCACCTTTTCACTTCAACTTTCATCTTCATACAGAAGCCATCTAAAAAGCAAAAAAACCAACAGAAACAATAAAAACCCTGGGGCAGTTACCTTCTTTCATGAAACACAAAGCAGATCAAACTCCACAAACTCAGCTACAAGCACAGTTTGCTGAATACTCCCTTCACTTGCTTGCAGGAGTAAGCAGTCCTACACGATGAAGGTACCTTGGATGCAGGTGAGATGTCTACTTAAGAGCCAAATGAGACGTGGCAAAAAAGATAAAGACTGAGCCTATACCAGTAGGTGAATCATGTCTTAAGAACTATATATCTTGGACAGATTGACATGATCACAGCTCCTTTTACTCCTTGCTTTTTTAATCGGCAACCCTGAAAAATTCAGAGCAAAGACAATGACATCTCTACAGCCAGAGATGCAGCCACATAAGTGAAAATACATTAATTCTCAGAATTTAGTATCTTAGGAGCACAATGCCCATCACCACCTCTTTTTTGGGGGGTGATTTGTGAGGTTTTTATTGGTTGGTTTTGTTTTTGTTTGCTTTTTTTTGTGGTGGTTGGTTTTTTGGGGGTTTTTTGAGTTTTTTGGTTGGGTGGGTTTTTTGTTTGCTTTGGGGTTTTTTTTGTTGGTGGTGGGTTGGGGGTTTTTTTTTGGGGGGGGGCGGGGATTTGTTTGGTTTTTGTGTTTTATTTTGTTTTTAAGTAATAGCTTCCTGTTGGGCAAGTACTTATAATAACAAAAATTCTGTTTACATGGATAGTATTTCAGCCAGGTGGTCTGGTACTTCCTTCTCCCTGGAAGTATGAAACCTTGATCATCAGATTCAGATCTTCAGTCTTCCATGAACTGGAAACTTTCTCTCTCCCTTTTTATTTACTATGTCTTTCAAATACACCATTGTAGCTTGATTACTGTTTTCAGGTGCAGAAAGGCATATTTTGGAGAATTTTTTGAGGAACACCCTGAGAGTGGGAATTGTGGGAAAGACCACTGCTCTCATTTGCAGGAAAAAGTTGCAAAGATACTGGTTTATCTTTGTTTACCAGCCAATAGGCTATTAATAACTGATATTATTCTAATTATCACAGGATGGAGAACTGTTCCTGCTTATTATATTTCTTCTAGAACTAAAGGCAGAAATGAAGAACTACCTATGAAAGCTCTGTTGAGGGATTATCTCCATGCCACACAGCTGCTGATGACTGGCATGTTATCTAGTGGTAACTCAAGGAGCCCCTAATAAGCTTTCAAATCTTATGGAATCTGTCTGTAAGGAAGCTAGATCACAGACAGATGCTGCTTTAAAAAATGAGCTCCCTGTTAAATGAATCTTTGATGGAGTTTAGGAAGCTTTTCTAATGATTGGCAACAAAATTTAGTTCCTCATGGCCTGAAGAGTCCTATTAATGTGAAGGACAGCTTCAGATTGAGACTTTTTTATTTATTTTCTTAGCAGAACATCCACTTAAGAGATAAATCTAGATGCCCTTCGAGTTCAGGCTGGCTGCCAGGGTAGTGCCACTGTGAAGTGGGAAGGCATGGAACAGCAATGCCTCTTGTCAACAGTGGGACTGCCAAGAGAATAGTGAACATTTGCAAATGAAGCTTTGAAGACGGGCGAGTTTTGAGCTGCACCCATTGGTGAATACTCCCTGGGATCCAAAAGTGATGGGGCAATTCAGGAAACTACCAAGGAGCATAACCAATTCAGGAAACTACCAAAGGATGCAACCAAAGGAGTTCTCCAGACTCCCAAGGAGAGAAGTCTGACTTGCAGTTTCCTGGGCAAAAGAGTCCCAGGCATTTATCTTCCACCATATACTGTCTACATTGTGGTGGGTTTTTTTGGGGGGGTGTTGTTTTGGGGTTTTTCTTTTGACTGTGGGGGGTTGTTTGGGTTTTTTTGTGGGTTTGTTTGGGGGGTTTTTTCCAAGCCAACTAAAATAGCACCTCTTGCTTCAGACCACCACCCGAATTCTGTGTTCAGCCTCCGGCCATAGCCAGGAGAAAACCAATATCAAAATTTAAGGAAACAAATCTCAAATTGCCATAGTATTACAACTGTCCTTGCAGTGAGCATCTTTGTCTTTTCTAATAATTAAAAGGATTAACCTCCTTCCTTGTATGTTTAATTAATCTACATATTTCTGCCTGCATGCCAATTAACACCATTCTCTAGCTCCCCAGTGCTTGTCTCATCTTCTGCAATGACAAAATCAGGTGAGATTTTTTACACATCCTCCTCTGACCTAAAACTACATTTTAGGCTGCAACATTTATTCAGTCGTTGCGCCTGGCACGAACACAGAGACAATACAGCTTCAGAAGAGATTAGTGTGGTGTGAAGAGCAGGCATACCATCATGGCAGGACCTGGAATTTAAAAGGCTATTGCCAGTAAATTAGTTCAGTCAAGGATATTCAGATTAAGTCTCCAATTAGCAGCTGTAAACATGCGCAGTGCACCAATTTATCAATAAAGGCTGTTTCAGTTTAGAAAGACCGCCCGGCCCTGCGCCGCTGAGCCCTGGCTTCAGGCCAGTGAGATGATGGCTTAACGACAGTGCTACGTGCAGAGCGTGAGGCAATCCGCGATCAAACGCAAACTTTACTCCAGAGTACACTTCACCCAGACGCTGTGGAGGGAAGAGGGGGAAACCCACGCTTGCTGCACACAGGCGCTTAAGGCACTTCTCTGTTCTGGTTCTTACTGGTCTCCTTTCCCCTCCAGTTGCACACGCACACGCGCACACACACACACACTTATTTCCCACACGTCAGAAAAAAAAAAAAGGAAAAAAAAAATCTACACAACACACACCCCCCAAAAAAAAATTCCACTGTTTCATTAAATTTAGTAACATTTTTTCTCTGTTCTTGAAGCCCTCTTTCATCACCTAGAAAACTCTTTCAGCCCCCTCCTCTCCCCCAAGAACCAAACCTGGACAAGCTGCACTAACAAGAAAGCATCCCAAGCAATCAATGCAGACAGAGAAAGCGTCCCCTGTAATGAGTCCCAGGGGACACGGTGACAAGTGCCACCCCCATAGAAAAGCAAATTTGTAAGTAAGCGCAGGCTCATTAAGAAAATATGTAAGGACCATCCCTGTATGTTCATGTTGTCAGCAGGGAATAAAGGCATGGTAACCAGCACAGACATCCTCTGTGGAATATCCTCATCTGTGTAGTAGAAAGAGAATTTCATAGTCTCTTACATATTTCAGCCTTTCATTCTTTGTCAGCACTGAAGACCTTTTCAATTCTGTTACTAAATCACCCAGAGGATTACATCACTTCCCCCACCACCCCCCCAAAAAAAAAAAAAAAAAAAAAAAAAAGGAAAAGGGAAAAAAAATCCCACATTTAAAGAACTCTACATATTTTGATGCTCTTGTGTGTGTTAATAAAGGTCAGGAAAGATGACCAGAGTACAGGTAAATTGTGTTTTGCTGGTGGTGGAGTTAGCTGAGCTGGCTAACATCCTTTTTTTACTATTGTTACTTTTAGCCTCTGGGCCCAGGATAAGAGAGCAAAGCTGCCCACAATGCTTTTATCAGCTCACACAGGGTACACAACACCCCTAATGCTTCCCATGAGTGTTTTCCTTCAGAGACTTACAAAGGGCAGCCCCTGCAGGCAGAGGAGGTGAAGAACCACTTCCAGGTGCCAAGGGGAACTGGAGGCCCCAGCTGTGCTGCACAGTCTCTCCTTGGGGTCACTGCCTGAGACACCTCGTGGCCTCATATGCTCCCACTGCAGCAGAGGCAGGGCCACACCGAGATGATGTTTTTCTTTGTCCCCTTTAGCTCACTGAAAATCTTTCTGCTGCCAAAGGAAGGCAGTGTTCGGATTAGCATCACACTTGGCAGGTACCCCAAATACGCCTCAAGGGTCCTCCCAAAACTGTCAGAGCTGTCTGGGCTTCTGAGTCTGCTAAAACATTACTACGCTACATAAACAGAGAGATGAATGGTTCTCAAGTGTTACCACAGCAGTAGCTCCAAGTTAAGGATAATTGAGGAGGCCAGTTATCTCCTATGTTAACTTTGGAAGGAAGCCATCTCACTCACCCCCACCCATCCTTTACCCCCCCCCCCCCACACCCTTTCAGAGGACCTTGGCTAGCTAACAGTATATTTATGCCTGCATAGGATTTTGTGTAAATTAATATATATGGGCAAAACTCATTAAAATTACCCATAATAAATTACCATCAGAAATAATTTCTGCTATGCTTAAATGCATGTAGTCTTTACCTCCAAGGCTTTGCCTGCACATAGAGTTGAACTGCTCTGACTACATGTATACATTTACAGCAGTTCAATCTCTCTCGTGTGGGTACAACTAAAGCTGATGAACGTGTATACAGTGACAAAGCACTTTTCCATGCAGGAAGACACAAGCTGTTCAGATACAAGAGAAAATCTGTAATAATGTAACTATACACCTGTTCTATGGATAGACAATAAGAGAGTATTGGTAAAAAAAGTTAGTCCTAAGTGTTGTAGTGCCTGCCTGCCCCACTATCTAGGTGATCTACTACTCCGTGGTCTAGAAGGTCCTTTCCAACCATTAATATTCTGTGATCTACACAGATGGTATTTGCACCAGAAACGAGGCAACTCTTAACAAAGAAAGCACAGATAAACACAGACGTGCACCACACAACAAACTGAGCTCCAGCCTTACATCTGCACACCCTTAAAACTGCACATCTTACAGCAATTCAGAAAAAGCTCTCAACTCAGAGACAAGGAAGCCTGGTCCTACACCAAGCTGCAAGGCAACATCAGACTCTGGAACTGAAGGCAAGCTGATGAATTCCCACTTCCCCCCCCCCCCTCACTGGTCAAGCCTCTCCCACGGATTTATGCTGCCACCACCTGACAGAAGACACCAACCCTACAGGCTAGCCTGTTAACACAGGCTTTGACCCACAGGGTGGACACTGGCCCTGCACAGGGATACAGCCAAGCCTGAAGGTTCCCTCTGCAGCTTCTCCCCTGGCCCGTTCACACCTGCTGTTCTGCTTCACTGCAGTGCCCTCTGGAATGTTATACTCAGCCATTCCCACTGCAACTCACTGAAGCAAGAGCCCTTCGGAGGTTTCTCAAAACACAGTTCATGGGTCTTAAAGTAATAATGTTTTTCAGCATTTCAGGTAGTTTTTGCAGGAAGCACAGCAACTGTTGAGCAGGGAGGTGGTCTTTCTGGTGTGGGTTCAGGATGTTTCCTGAGGATGCAGAAAGCCTGGAGTGGTCTTTCTGGCTCTGCTCCCTTTTTCCTTTTCCTCTCCAAAAGCTTTCCTCTCTGGCAGCCTGTGTGATGAGAGCAGCATGTACTCAGAGACACTGCAAGGGCAGCCAGGGGTGAGCTAAGCTGGAGGTTAGACGAGGGCAGCTCTCCCAGGATGCCAGCTGGTTGGGCAGCCAGAAGAAGCAGCCCTCATCCCTGTCTCTTGTTCCCTAGGATGATGGGGAGAGATGGTGGCTGCACAGGCATGGCAGGCTGTGGGAAGTGTAGGGATAAGAAACCCTTTGGTGAGCAGTGAGGGGCACAAGCACTTCTCTGCACTGGGAAATGCACTGGGGGAAGACAGGACAAGTACATAGTGACAAGTCAGAACTATAGGGGTGTATATATGCATATTTAGGTGTAAGGATGAAGTAAGTACTATATCTGCCCGTAGCTATGGTCACCACTGGCACAGGCAGTGCCTTTCCTAACAGCAGCTAAGATTGTACTAATACAGCTCATAATTAGCAGCAATACCTTCTATGGATGGTAAACAGTGAAACAGGCTATTAACCAAGTACCAGCAAAAGACAAAAGTAAGCTAAGAAAAAAAAATGTTTCAGTTGCAGACATTTTAGATAATAAACAGAAGAGTCACTTACATTTTCATCTTTTCTAAGAAATTATCACTGTGAGTGTCAGACTGGCATTGAGCCTTTAGGTCACTAGTTCGACATCAAGAGTGGTAAAATGCACAACCTTGATGCTTCAGCCTTTGACCATCATCAAATGCTGAATCACAGTAAATTTGGCAATGAGGACCAGCATTTGCAGATCCTCTCACTGCTCCTCCGTGCAAAGGAAGTCTGTAAAACAGTTAACCGGGCAGTGACCCTTCCTGTTGGCCTGCTTCAGACACACCATGCACATGGTCCACAGACAATGGAAGACAGAGGACAAGTTAATTTACGGAAGCGGAAACATTGGTGAATACTGTAAAGAACAGAGTTATCAATACATCCTGGGGGACCCTGTTCTATTTGAACAAATTTAGTCATACGCCATGGCTTATATGCCTTAACAGCACGACATGTTACAGCATTTACAGTGCAATTTCTCATTTCCTGACTTCTCAAACTACCTCTGCCACATTCCCTATGGGAAATCAGAAGGAGAAGGTGCAGTTACACATACAGTCTTCAGTAGCAAGCACAACCCCCTAAGGCTGCTAACAACCAAGAAACAGGCATATTGAGCACAAATTGACATTTGCCCCTCCCCCTTTTTTTAATATCTGCTCTTCCAAATTCCCCTGGTTCTGCATTTTTTTTTTCCCACCTGCATGGTGCAGCAAGGGGTTGTATGCAAGAGACTTTCCCCTCCCTAGAGCCTCAGGGCAGTCGGGAGGCTCCATGCCAGCATCAACTACCTCGGAGGCCTCTGCCCAACAGTGCCTCGCACCCCAGACTTTTCCTATTCAGGGCGGTGCTCCCCAGCATGCACTACCACCTGCCTCCCTGTCTGCATTACTGAAATAACTGCTACTTTTAATGGTATAAGACAGGTTTGCCACAAGACAGTCAATTGCAAAGGTCAGATAAAAATCATAACCACTATCTGTAACTTCCATTAAGTAAGGCTCCTTGCTCCCTCCCAAGACACCACATATTGATAGCCTGTATTTCAAATCTAAGGCAAAACATAGACGAAGACCGGGGATGGCACAAGAAATCACTGCAACTTTTCCTGAAGTTTTCTAAACGTATTCTACATAGTCTAAACCAGGCACCAAAGGATCTGCTTCAGACTCATTCATTTGAAAGAAACTTAAAAAGTCTGTCAAAAAGGGAATTAAAAAAAAAAGAGTAGTATTCAGTGAATTGCTGAACTGGGGCCACAATTTTGCCTTATCAATTTGTATTAAAAAAAAATACAGTCCAAGAAGATATAAGCAATGATTAATTATTATTACTATGGCTTACAGACAAGAAAAATGCATACATCTTACTTGCTTGAATTTTCAGGTCCAAAATGAAAGCACAGAAAAGAGCCTAGTGTGACCAATGGTTTCATATGAACTAGATATATACAAGATTTGACATGGTTACATTTTTGCTACAGAGTAAAATTCCCTGATGTTTGGTAAAAAACGTGGTTACCCTGCCATTTCCAGCTGGCAAAGCTTTGGACAAACTGCTTTCCAGTCTGTGCAGATACCGTGCTACGGTGTACTACTGCAATTTACACTATTCATTTTAAACTGGGTGGCTGGCAGCCTGAACATTTAGTAAACCTCCATGGAATCATAATGGTCAACAAAAACTCTTGCATTTGTGAAAAATCAGAGCAACAAGTAGCTTGTTTAATCAATTGTTTTCTATTTAAGTGCTTTGTATGGTAGGACTAAGTTTCTTTGTCTACTGAACTTTATCAAAACACAATGACGAGAAAAATTACTGTAAGGAAAAGATTCTTTTTGTCATTGAGAGATAGGAGATGTATCAAGTGAGTGATAGAGGGGAAATGGGGCTTGCAGCTCCCTCCAAATTACTCACAAGAACGGTCAGGAGTAGTGTGCTGATAGGATGACATGCCTGTGAATAGTTGAAACAGTAGGAGATAGTCTGCTTCGTCCATTTTCTTCCTCCACCTCACTGCCTGAACAGCTAGAGACACATTCTTATTGCTTTTTCAACCAACTCCCTGTCATTGCTTTCCAAAGCAATAAAAGGTCTAGACCAAGTTGCTATGTAATATTATGCAATCAGAATCTTTTGTCAAGCCACCCCCCATCCTGTACAACTCATCCCTTGTGTGTATTGGCACGTTATTCACCCTGGAGCCCACCACATGGGCCACCAGCTTGCCTATGTACAGGTACCAGAAGCAATTCCCAAAACACCTCTATGAATGCTCCTCTATTAATCCAGTAAAACCTTTTCACAGAAGCTCAGGGAGTCTTGTGTTGCTGGCAGCTTTCTAACAACGTTGTTTCAGTCTTCAGCTTTGTGACAGAAAGATTATGGTCATGATAAATCCAAGCCAGGGCTTCAAATTCCCTCAAGTTGGTATGCACGCATCCTTCTTCTCCATAAATCTAAACCCAGCACCACTTTCTTGCAATCTTCCCTTCCTGACCCCCTCATTTGCACGAGCCATCCACTGCAAGATGTACGAGCACTATGCGACCTGCTAGTGCCAAAGGACCACTTGGCCCTGACCTATTACACAATAGGAAAAGGCAATTCAATTGAAACAGGAGCAGGAGAAAACTTTTTAAAAAGCGAACAACTGGAAAAAAAACACACCACCACAGACACAAACCAAAACAACCAACTAAAACAAACACCCACCAAAAAAAAAAAAAAAAAAAAAGGAAAAAAAAACGCCAAACCTTGACTCTGCAGGAGTCATCTTGAAACTTTTGATAAAAGTATTGATCTCTTCCAAGTGTGTCAAGTCTGTTCAGCAAACATAAAGACTTCATCTGATTAATGTTTTGGTCACTGTGGTTTTATCTTCTCCCTCTATCCCACCCCTTCCACATCTGGAAAAGAATTGCTGAGGGAGTGCAGACACCGAACATCCACCACCATGCCAGGAAATAGAAACAAAAATTAAATCTGGTCAGCATAGGAGAAAAAGGAGGGAGAAGATGCTTCCCTGTACTAGATCAAGCAAATTGCTCAGGAAGCAATATGCAGGGAAAGGCTGTGCTACATTGAGCCACCATCCAGATAAGTTTGGAAGACAAAGAAAGGTTTACTGTGAAATCAAATAAATAGACTGGGATTAACACAGGTAACTGGAATCTTTAATGGAAAGAAACAAGTTCCCTTTTACTGTATACATGCTGCTTTGCATCAGTGTTTTAAGTATCAATATATCTCAGTTTTAACATGCACTATTATTAGCAGTGAGCTGTAATGAACTTAATTATTCATTAATAATTACCTTGGGAAAAGGCTGTGTACAAATATCAATAGCAAGGACCAGCTCCCCTCCCTTGGGAAAAGGCTGTATACAAATATTAATAGCAAGGACCAGCTCCCCTCCCTCCCAAAATGCAAGCTCAGCAGGAGGGGGCACTGAACTCTGAATCTTGCCATATTCCCCAGCAGCTCTCCCAAGGATACTGTGTCTTGCAATACTGTACACACCCCACCAGTCCAAAGGACAAATACTCCTCAAACCCAGAGGCATTAATGCCGTCTGCATTATCATGTCCCTCCATAGCTGTGGAAGGTTTACACTGACATCTAATAAGCAATGAGTCCCTCAAAAAAACAAGTCAAGAGGCACCTATTTACTTAGGGTTTGCAAGTAATAGGGATATTGGCAGGCACACCAATAGGGCTATCACTGCAAGTCTCTGAGTTTAAGAGCTGACATAGCGGTGTGGGAAGGACTGGTACCAGAGCAGTCATGGCAATGGATAAGAAAGTACCTAGGAAAATGCACTGCCAGTATGGCACAGATTGTGGAAAACTTCACTGCTTTGCCATCGTGTAACTCCAGAACCTGGTAAGACTCATTAAGCACTGCTTGATAAAAAAATAAGTTTTTTATTAAAAAAGTCAAGGAACCTACACCAATGCCACAAACACATGCACAGAGTCAGGATAGACAGACCACTCTGCTCTTTTTACATTGCCTGAGAGCTCAGACTTCTTCCCTTTCTCTTGCAGAATTAGCCACCTTCTGCCTTCCTCTGCAATTATGACTGCACATGACAGGCTACTAACACAGTGTAAGAAAGGTCACTGGGTAGTTACAGATTTCTCCTCCACAATACAGGGAAAGGAAAACAGTAGCCACCTGACAGCCAAAGGCTCTGGTGCAATTTTTTTTCCACTGCCTACCATGAAATAAGTCTATCACTGCATTAGTCAGGTTCTTAAGAGTGATGATGATACGTAACAGGCACCAAGATCAAGCTGCATGCAACTTCAACAAACAAGTATGAGCTCAAACACCATTCCATAGAGGCTATCCACATTTCTGAACCCACTTAAAGATACGTGCATTGCTGACTGTAAAATATTGACCCATTTCTCCAATACTCCATCCCTGCTGAGTGAAGAAGCAATCTGAAAGATTCTCCAAATGTCTCTTTCAGAGAAGTATCTTTTAAAAGTTTCAAAAAGTAATTTGGAATAATTTGATGATGAACAAAAACAAGAGCTAATATGCCCAGGTTTATACTCATTTAATGCTCTGATTGTCAAGTAAAAATTATACATTCCTGTGTATAATTAACCAGGCTAACTAATCTTGCTTGACAAACACAGATATAAACATCAGCTTTGACACTGAGCCAAAGCAACCACTCTAGGATCTGTGCCAATGCTGAATTCCTCAGTCTGATATCATAAAATGACTTGTCTGTTGTATTTACAGTTCCAGTGGCTCTGGACTCTGCCGGCAGCTGGCCAGAAGAACAGATTTGAACTTACCCATTATGCCAGAACATGTGCATTTGATTAGAAGAAAGAGAAATTATGCATATTTCTTCTGGATGGTGGCATCCATCAGACCTCCCATTGTAAACTATTTGCAAGGCATGCTGCTACACAAGTATCAAAAATCCTTTGTAACATATAATAAACCAGTATATTTCTATAGGCAGTCTTGCTTTTCAGCTCTATAGCCAATTTTCTGTTATCCTGCTCCTTACACCTGCACCTCAAATCAGAAAATGCAGTGTTTCACTCTGTTTTAATTGCAAGGGATGGAGTTTGAATGATATTGAACAGAACTTTTCTTTCTTCATAGATCAATGAATAAATATCTCGCCTCATTACCTGAGTTATGAGGGACTTGGTAAAACCACTCAACCCAAGCCTGTGACTTTTCATGCATTTATTCAGTCCCCAAGAACAGAAAACTTGGTAACAACCCACTATACAGACCATGTTTCAAAACCTAAGAACACCCCGTTATGTGGTAGGCAGAAGAAATCGCTCTCTTTTTTTCAGCAGACGCTCATCAGCCATGAAGTGCCAACACACTGATCTGCTTCTCCTGCAACAGTTGCAGATGGCTCACCAGAGTAGGGTGAGCAGGAAGGTGTCACAGCTACAAGCAGAGTATGCAGAAAACACGCCATAAAATAAGTTAGAGGCCCACAGAAAGATTTTGAAGCAAGTTTTGAAGAGGGTTCACATCCCACAGGGCCTTCTAAATTAACTAATCTTATACTGAAAACACCTTTTTTTTCTTACCTTTAGGCCATATACTTGACATGAAATGCAAGCAGTTGGGTTCTGAGCTAGAAATATCAGTCATGGGTTTCCCTCAACACTGGTAAGCTCTTAGGACTATGACTTCTTGCCTTATTTTCTAACCAGCATGGGCCCATCGGTGTCCAGCAGGTGCAACATGAACTTGAGGTCCCCAAAGGCAACCCAGACATGGATTTCAACCCATGATAGCACCCAAGAGGTTACCAGTGACTCACAGGGGGACACACTGCTGTCAGGACCAGGGTGCAGAGTCCACACAGTGTAGCCACACCAGTTCAAAGTACCTTCCACCCTTTGCCTGTGAGGGCCAATGCAGCCCGCTGGCAGCACATCAAATGCTGACTCAGCTGAGGTAGCCCTGGGCAGAAGGTGCTGACAGCATCACTCTGGGACCCTGCCTGACCTTGGGGAGAGCTGCCCTTCTCCAGCAGAGACAATCATGAAAGGGGGAACAGGCACAGCATTCTCCACAGCACATGTGCTACCCAGCCACTCTGCTGCAAACACAGCTTTTGCGTTTCCACACACTGGCCAGCTGACCCAGTTCCTGCCAGTCCCATTCCCTGCTTCCCTGCAAAGGGGACTTCCAGGGCCCAGGGCTCCCCAGGGTCTGCGTAACAGATGAGTATCCTGAACTCCACAGCACCTAGCGCACCCGCAGCTTCCAAATAAAAACCAAATAAATAAATAGCTAAGGGGGCTGGGGGGAGAGAGCATTTTTCATGTCTTGAAGAAGACAAGTGTTCAAATGGCTTATGTTCCAGAGTATTTTCCTGCCTTTAAAAAAAAAAAGTTATTGCTTTTTATTATTTATTTATACTATGGGGATTTTTCTACAAGGTACTCCAAGACCCTGCAAACACCAATTAACTCCAAGAAGGGACTCTGGGGCCTGAGGAGGTCAGAAACTGCAGCTTATCACCCTTTCACCCTTGGTCCCCAGAGCATCACCTGCCCTGAGGGCACTCCAGGTGACTGGCCTCACAAAACAAGCTGCAGCTTTGCTTCCCAGCCCCAGACAGGTGCCAGCTTTTCTCCAAGCACCAAAGCTCTAGCAGAGTGGAGACAGGTCCTCAAAAACAGCGTGATCTCTGTCCTCAGGCCAGAGAGCCCCTCTGCAAAAGGACGTCAGTCTCCTCACTGAGGAGAAGACTGAACCCAGGCCAATGATGCCTCAGTAATATCCTTTTCCCTTTACCTACTAGAAAAGGGGAACCATTGCATTATTTTACTAGAAAATGGAAACTCAAATTGAAGAGAATGTGGCAGACAACAAGTGGTACATTGGGTCTGTCAAGAGAAGAGTCCCTTAGAAGAACGTTATCTGATTATTTTGACCATTTAGCCATGTAGACTAATATTTTAAAATAAGATTTGCTCCAAAGATTCATGTCTGCAGACCATTGATCCACATGTAAGGTTACATGCCATTATCAGCCCTCAAATGTCAACCAACAGCTCTTAAGAGTATTCAGCACCCTTGTAGAATTTTTTATCTGTCCATTCTCCTTGATGCAATCTTAAAATCCTTGCAATAATAAGGAAATTCATTTGGAAACAGTAAAATCCTAAGTGACTCATTTCTCTCATATAGCTACAAGGAAAGCTTCCGTTACTGGATAGAAGTCATTCTTGTCTTCTTATGTTTGTGTAGCTACAAAAACATGGAGCATATCACACTAAGTAGACAGTACACTGACAGAAGTTCATTTACTAAGCAAACCTCTCCCCCTATTCCAACACTTAGGCTGAAGATTCAACTCATACTATTGGTTTAAAAGCATAAACCTCTATATAATGATGAGGCTGATAGATTCATTGATTCATTTCTACGACAACAGGAATTACCATGTGGCCAAAAGCTTACACTTTAAGCAAACTGTTCTGCACTCTTAGCTCCACCTAATACCTATATCCCAAAACAATAAATTATAATAGCACATGTCCAGTTAAGAAGTTCTGGTCCAGTTGCTCAGCAACACCCCACATCCTCCAAATGTTAAACAGTGGACGTTTTCTAGGCATCCATTTATGTGTACAATCTAGCAGTTAAAACAAAAATATGCCTAATTTAAATTTGGGATTTTTGTGTATGCATTCATAGGACTTTAGAAGATAAGCAAACCAGACATGTTTAATGGTGGAAATGTCTACAGGTGACATAGGAGCCTGCATGCACTGTAGTTGGCAGTTGGTTAGTCACAGGAATAATCTTCCTGCTGAAGGCAGTTAAAGATGGCAGCTGCTATTCCAGGGCCTCACCTATCCATGGTACTTATCATTATTATAATAAGGGGATTATTTACTATTAATTTAATTTCTGATGGAAAATCCCTCCACATTTAGTTTTACAAATGATAGACTTCCTTTCAGTCTCAGACTGTTATGTAACATATGCTCTTTGGAGTCTGAAAACTTCCACATTATAGTACAAGGGCCAAAAGTCTCTCTCATAGCAAGTAGCTTGCTATCTATTTATAAAACAAGTCGTGTCCTTTCTGTTATTACTATTTGTTGGAAAATTACTGCAAGAACACCACAAATCAGTTTTAAAATCTTCTCTACAACCCAAGGTTACTCCCCAAAAGACCCTTCTCTCAAGACAGTGTCAACAGCCTTCACGCATCCCATTGACTCTTTCTCCAAATACCTTGTAAAAATCCTGGACAACCTCCTTTCACTCCAGTCCAACATAAGCCCTGTTCCCCACCACCACCCCCTGGGTAGCCAGCAACGAAGTGCAGCAAAGCACTTGCAGCAGTAATCAAAACAGAAGTCAGCTAGAGGAAGAACTAGGATGACCTTAAAGGCCTGCCAAAGCAGAATGGTTATTTATACCTCCTAACACCAGGCTCACACCAGGAGTAAGTGAAATCCAGTCTACTTGCATTTTAAAGACAGATCTACCCAAGGTTTAACTGCATTAATGATCAGTAGTTCAGCAGAGCTAAGTACAGGAGCAATGTTTAAACCTTGTATTATTCCAACCACAGGGTCAAG
>JANIJG010001031.1:2234-31236 GCA_024611175.1 Megaceryle torquata | reverse complement strand
TATATATATTTTTTTTTTTTCCAGAGAATCAATCTATCGACTCTAAGCCAATAAGCTATCATGCCAATGCTATTATGTCTGTGATACACATATATCAAGACTGACATTTTTTATTACATAGCTCTGTAGTTATTTTGATCTTTTAAAGTCTTAAATTCCTCTAGTTTTCTCTCTGTAAAATAGTCATTCCCATGAGAAAGAACTGTTAGCAACAGGAAGGGACATATGTATTTAGGATCAATACATTTGATAATCAAGTAAAAGGAAATCCAAAAGCTTTCTTGCTTAGAAACAATGTACAGGTTTTTGTGATGGGTACAAAATCATCCGTGCAAGGAAGCGCTAAGTCATACAGGCATACAAAAGCTAATATATATTTGAAGGAAAAATCACCCCAGACAAAATCACCTCTGCTACCAGGTGGATTTCCCCCAGCCCTACTACCCCCTTACAGGCAGTACTTTGTAACTAAATGTTTCACTTGAAAAAAGCACCAGAAAATTCTCTACTTGCTTTTAAGGTCTGGGTGAACCATTTATCAGCAACCAACAAACAATTAAGCAAATTCCACACTGTCATGGGCTTCCATAGTGGGAAAAAAAAAAAAGTCATCAGGAAGAAACCTTCTTTTCTATCTGTTCAATCTACAATCTACTACAACATGCCTCTGTAGATCTCCTCTGTGCAATTAAAATATTCTCCTTTTATGTTCATTTTATTTTGTGGGGCAAAGATCTTTATCACTCTGAACTTAAGAATTAGAGTGACCATATGTACAGTTCCACTTTAACACGTGCGAAATGACTTCAAAAGTATTTTATCTGCTGTAGTTGCTCTGCAATACATATCTGATAAAAATTTCACAAGCAGTTTTTCCCACTTGGTACAGCTGTTTAAGAACAAAGCAGAGAAAACAGCTACTGTTCTTTGTAACCACCACGGGCCCCAATTTTTTATCATACTTATTGCCAACAACAAGAATTAAAT
This sequence comes from Megaceryle torquata, assembly GCA_024611175.1. Taxonomy (NCBI): domain Eukaryota; kingdom Metazoa; phylum Chordata; class Aves; order Coraciiformes; family Cerylidae; genus Megaceryle; species Megaceryle torquata. Next base: position 30,249 of record JANIJG010001031.1, on the reverse strand, counting down.
TAGTTTTTGCCATGCACAAGTGCCTTGGCAATTGGTACTGTCACCTAAAGCACCGCTTTGGTGAGCAAGGCCAGGTATTTGACACAGATTACCCACATTCACAACCAGCAGTATATCACAACCACAGATGCTTTCATTGTAACTTGACAAAAATGTCCTTTTCTACCACAGAAATAAATCTGCTTCAAGTTATAATTGGTTGCACTAATTTGTGGTGCCTCATAGAGTAAATAGGTGTGATAAAAAAGCAGTGTGAAGCCCCAAACAACAATCTTTATGAACTTATGTATAGGCATTGAAGAAACCATACAGTAAATGCTTTTCCTCCTCTTGTCCCAGACAGTGAAGTTTATTTCTTACTTAACCAGTCTGTAAATCTCTGTGTTTAAATGTCTTTCTGAAATTGGGGATGACATATATTTCACCACTTACCATAATGACCTGCTGGAAGGAGAAAGCAGTTTTAATGCAATCTATATTTGATGTAGTTATTATAAGAAATAAACCTTACTAGTACTCGCAGGATACTGTCCACCATTTCTTGCAGGGTAATCATCAGCTGTCGTCACCAAAGAGATATCAGTTGATAGAGGAGAAAATTCATCACCTGTATGGTGATGGGTGAATCATTACTATTTCAGTAGCTGAATTGCAACTCAGTACTCAAAAACCTCTTCAATTATTCTATACTGCAAGCTTCATTCCTTCATTTATTGGTCCAAGAGTGAAGAAGAATACTGACTAGGTTCTTCATATAGTTCAACCCCAAATAGCCTTACTTTGCTAATTTAGTAAGGATATCAGCAAAACAGATTATTTCAAGAGAAGTATGTATTACGCTGATAATGAACATTCTGGCAATGATCTGTTCATGGGATACAAGCTCTAATTGTACCTGTATACCATCTGGACAGGGATTCTAGAGCACTAAGAAAGAGAAGTTATTTGTATTCCCTTCTTTATGGAGATATATTCTGAGAATTAGTCCAAAAGAACTAAACTCAGCATTAAGCAGAGTTGATAGAAGTTGCCACAGCAAGCAACTGAATTACATGGCATACACCCTGGGGACTGGCTGTGATCCTAGTTCCTTAGGAAAATATGTTACAATTTACCCTTCCTGATGATAACTACATGGGAAAACACAGCATGAGCATATCACTGGTGAGAAGTTATTTTATAATCCTTACGCATCTGCTTAACTGAATTTTTAATTATTATTTTTTACATTTCAATGTTTATTTAGGATAATGAAGCAAACTATTGGTCTGTCTTCAGTGATAAGTTATTGGTGATTTCATATAAAGTCTGTAGTCAGATGTCACACAGTAAACTTTACTGTATTTAGAGGATGAATTATATTTGTATCCTTCAGGTTCAACGGGAGCTAGTTTATCAGACCTCTGGCTGCTTTCAGCCACATGCAATATAAAAGATTTTTAAAAATGCCACTTTCACAAGGAAGCAAGATATAGGCAAGGCACTCTAATTCACTAATTTGCCACCCTGCAGAGTGCCCTGGAAAAGAGTATGGCATTTGTATTTGATAGGGCTTCATGAAAATGGAATTTGGTTTTACCACCTAAAGGAAGAAGATATGAATAACATTTGAATTTGACATTTTTATCTCTCTGTGCACTCTGTAATACGCTGTAGTGAGATGTCCTAAAAAATACCCTTTATTTGTACAAAAAGAAATTATTTGTACTGAAAACTCCTACTTGTTCTTATTACTTAATGTCAATTCATCCTTACAGAGAACAAGTATGTTATCCTTATCTCTATATACCCATACCCTCAGCCTCACTAACCTCTCTGTGTTCACTGTTAGATATGTTTTTGAGTCTTTAATTAAATAAGTATCTTAATAAGAACAAAATTCTTAGAAGCAGCTATTTTCACTATTCTGGGAAGGTTTATGTAGGAAACTATGCTGATGTGTGGCTGCTTTGTACTCCCATGCAATCAAAAACATCCTTGGAAATTCAGAATGCTTTGTTTTCTTTTAAGGACACACATTCTCTTGCTACTTCTCCAGGATACAAATTTGAGATGGTGTTTCTCATTTCTTCATGATATCCTTTAAGTAGTAATGTAATCCTTCAATCAGTTATTTTAAAGGGGATATAGTGGCAACCTACTGTCCTTACCAGAATCTTTTCTATCAATTTCTTTTTCACCACCTCCAGAAGAATGATCTGGCAGCTGTGAGACTGGAGTAGCACTTCCATAATACGAAGGGCTGGATCTCCTGATGGAGGTATCCGTGGGAGTTGTGTCATGTGTTGATCCACTACCCACATTTTCATCATCTGCACCTGAGGTTGAGGACTCTCCGCTATGACGCGTGCCATCTGCATTATAACGTGAGCCATCCGCATTGTCAATGACTGTTGGAAAGAGGAAATTAAGCAGCTGATAATATCAAGATGCTATATAAGCTGTTTAGCATTATAGAAATATAGCTAAGTCCTATAACAAAACCAATAAACAGTTGTGGGTTAATACCAGATCACCCATTTTTGCCACCCTAATCTGTCTAATCAGACAACACTATGTCTAATTCAGATCATACAGCACTATATCCTAATGTATATATTTGTCAAATATATAGGGCCTACTCTGCATAAAATATTTCAATATTTTGATCAGATAGTTTGATTCTGAACATAAAAATCTTGGCCTACATAAAGTCCATCAGAATTTTAGAACTGGGACAAATAATTTATCATTGAGTTTTCTTAATCTTCCAGCTGCTTTTCTAGCTCAAATGAGACGTAGGAAAGTCTTAAGCAAAGTCCTACATGTCAAAGAAACATTAGCAGCTCCAAGGTGCTATAAAGTGTCAAATACCTATATAAAAAATGTTTGGTCACACCTTGAGAAAAACCAAGCTCCACAGTATTTAGGGGAAGACAAGTTGCTAATTGCTTTCATTGCTGTTGAACATCTCTGGATTTATTTTTCTTATGTTTAACTTGATTTTTAATATCAGCAATTGTTTATATATATATAAAAAAAAGAGGTAACCAGATCCTGAACATGAAACAAGAGGCAGGTCTTTCTAATCAATACAGTACCTATTTCACCCTGGTTATCAAGGAGAGAAGTATTTAGTCTTTCAATTGGCTCACACACTTTGTCCCTTGTTTCTGTAAAAGAAGGGAAATAGAAAATACAAGTTTGAGAAAATTGAGATAAAAAGTCACATGTATACCCATATTAATTGTACATAATCACAAAATATCTGCTTCACATGTGGACCACTGAAAACAAATTTCTCCATCAAATCTTATGCACTGACCTACCTACATTCCCTTTTTTGCTCCTTCCCAGGTGGAGCACTTCAAAATCATTCTGTCAGCTAACAATGAGATTCTCCATTTCCATAACCATTCCAGAAAATGGCTGCAATCAAAGTAAAAACAGCCTCATGAGCCAGTTTTAATGTCGTGGCAGCAGTGGCAGCTCTAATCCTTTTTAGCCAGAAGGGCTCTGTCCCCTTCATGGAGGCCTCTGCATAGGCACAGTGTGCCCTGGTCTGGTGAGCATTGTTTGCTCCAGCGGGCTGCAGTGCCAGACTCAGGGCCAGCATGTGAGCCATCTGCTCACAGTGCCGGAAGGGAATAAGAGGAGGTATAAAGCTCTAGTGGAGCTGCACATTGCCGTAGCAGAAGAGACATCCATGGGTGACAGTAGATGGCAGCTCACCTGATACTAGGCCAACACAAAGGTGAATTTTAATGATATGATGACCAAGAACAAAATCAAAAAATGTCACTGCCATTCAAATCATCAATGATTTTTGCCTATAGATTCCTATGAATGTACTAATCTACTGAAATTGAAGGCACTTGAAATTAGTCCAGATTTTGTCTTCAAATACTGTGTTCAGCATCTGTCACAAGATTATCTACAATTTCTTAATAGTGTAGGAATATTTCCAACTACTAAAAAGTGCAAAACCTCAGAAGAAAGCAGTCTGCTTCCAACCCTCATTGCTAACAACTGCCTAAAGTCTGAATCGAGATTTTCCTGAGAGCAAATACTGGATGAACCTGCAAACAGGACAGCAGCAGCCATTTCCTGGCTTCTGGGATGGCCACCTTGGACCTTGGAGCTGCTGCAGGTGGCAACCACTCCTAACATCCCTTAACACAAATCATTGTTGTTACTATAGAAGTTCATATGTGCATGAACAGAAGAGCTAAGTGCCATTGCCTACAACTATTATATCTTTTAGATTCACTGCTGCAGTGCTTCACTGCACTGTCATCATAATGAACTGTTCTGAAATAACTAAATTAGTCCCAAGGGAAGAAAATGCTTCAGTTCAAAACACACTAATGACTAAATGGGTCAAATTCAATGCTGGCGTTATATTTCTAGAGGCTGACAAAATGTATTTTTAGTCTGAAATATCAGATGATATTTCATTTAAAAAATCCTCACTCCGATACCTTAAATAGATTAGACATGTTATTTTGAGTTAATCTGTATCTAAAATATATCATAAAAGCATAGACATACCTGTTGCATTGTAACAGTATGCATCATAGCGACCAGTTGTGTTTGCTGAAAGCTTGTAAATGCCAGTATGATTTGCTGCACAAAGATGATAGGGATTGATTCGTGGGATAACAATATTCCCCACTACAAAACCGTATCTGTGAAGAACAGAAGAAAATACACCAATTACATGTTATAGCAGGTGGCATAAATGTTCTAGATATTTCAAATATGAAGCCATTATTTTCATCTTGCATTATCTTTAAGAAGTGCGTGAGTTCATGAATAATTTTTGTACATGAAGGGTGTTCCTCTCTCACATGTAGCTGCATCGATCTCCAGCCTCTCAACACCATTTTGTGTGTAATTTCTAGAGCTAAACCCATTTTAATTGAGCATCTTACTAGCTAGAATGAGCAGTTCCAGAGGAAGGAAGTAAGGGACTGCAAGGAAAGTGCACTTTTTAATTCAGTGTGAGGCTGCATTACCTGATGCTAAACACTGGCTGCTGCTTTCTTCAGGGAGACACATTGTCATTGATTTGAGCAAAACACACTCAGTGAGTGACATTTCACATAGAAATGCAGGGCTCTATTTATAGTACCTGAGTAAATTTAGAGAATTTTTGTAAAACATCACTTTCTGCACAAGCTGACAGCTTTGTAAAATATTCAGATACAACAGTCATTCATCCACAGATTCTTACTGTATCTTTCTGTCAAACAACGTGGCTGTTGTGTACAGGGCTCACATACTTCAGTGAAGAACATGGTTAACAGAGCCATATAATGCGCAATGCATTATCACTATTTTGCAATCCTGTAACACCTGATTAATTCCAATATATTTAGCTGGGGGCTGGGATAGAATGGTAATGAGAACTGGGTTTGGCATTTTTTTACTTCTTTGAGAGGTACAATTTATTAGAGAAGAGTAAATTTCATAGCTTTGTGCCATCTGTGAGCCCCATTCCAGTTATATGTCTAATGTGCAGATGCTTGCAATTCTGAAACTCTCTTGGAGGTGGAATTATAAACTACTTTACTCACACTTACAACTGAGCCTATGACCCATTAATCATCTGCTTGTGTCATGGCCAGTTGATTCATCTTACTCACCCACCATTCCACATGTATTTTTATGATTATATGCAGTGTACTTTTTCTCTCCTACTCGAGATTGATAAGAGCCCAGCCTTACTGACAAGGACTTCTATCACAGAATCAACAAATGCAAGTAGGAGAGTAGGAGGTCTGGCCAGAAGGAAGGGAGGAAGGTATCCTAGGAGGAAATAGGGAAGACTGCAACATTAATGAAAAACCATAGCTCCCCACTGCAAAAATATTTCACTCTACTCCTTCTTTCATTTATCTTTATATTTTAATTTCAGAAAAGTCTTTCTACATTGCAGAATATTCATAATTACTAGCACTAGAAATCTCTACTGCTAGGTGTTAAGATTTGATCCTTAGTCTCTACATATTGTGTACAGCTGGACAATTCAGAATGCTAAGTATATCCATATGTTAAAGTTAGAGAAAGACCATGCCTACTGTGTGATGCAAGACTTTTCTCAGAGTAAAGAAGTGTTTCTAGTCTTTATATGGTAGTATTTTAAATGATGTTCCCACTTCTCACAGCAGAATGTAAGAATTTTCTGTCCATTGTTCCCTGGCATTTTCACCACCATGCAGGGTATAATGTTTGTGAAAATGAATGTGCCATACACTGTCATCAGCCTCAGTGCATGACATTTATATGTATAAGAATGTTTTCAGGGCACTGCACATGTATCTATCCACGATTACAAATTACTTCATATACACACTATTTATTTGAGAGGAGCTTTATTCAATTCTCATGGCTATTCAAGCCAGTAGGAAAGAACATTCATGCGTTAGATATTAAAAAAAGTAAAGCACCACTGACTAAACTGAAATGAAATAATACATAGGAAATAGCTGCAAGCAGTATTGATGTACTAGTACAATTTCTCATGGTACCATAACGAAAGTCTTAAAATTTTGGAGAAATGTCCACTGAATGTTCTACTCCAGTCTGTTAGAAGATAAATTCTTTTCCTGTTTGTTGTTTTGTTGTATTTTAGATCATAAGAAATTGAAAATCTAAAGAAACTTATTTCAAGTCTATAATTGTTTATCAACATGAACCTATGTTATCTGATTAAAAAAACCCAACACACTGAACTTCAAATTTACAGTTCTTGAGTTCAGTATTTTTTCTGCATATAAAAGTTTAGGATGACTTGCATAATAGGTGTATTATGTATTGTGTAATGAAAGAGCACATGATTATCTAATTTGATTTATTTACAGACCATGGGACTGTCTTGGCTTGACTAGTGTTTAAAAAGAGGGCAAATATTTCACCTTTATGAAATTTTTATGTAACAAAGAATCTACTTGTAATTTGTTTCAGTCAATAAATGATTATCCTTACATATTTGGTTGTATTAGTACTCAATTTTTTGAACTCAAAGTTTTCTGTAACTTCCAGTCTCTTGGTCTAGCTATTTTTGGATAAACTGTATTATTCACATTTCTTGCCTTATACATTGTTAATTACAGAGGGTAATTAAGTCACTTGACAATGTGGTTTTGAGCTTTTTAATAATTTTTATGTCTGTCTTCTGAAACTTCTCTATTCACAGATTATAAGAATGCAATAATACTGTGGCCATTTTTCCACTGGGATATCAAGAGTTCATTCCTCATGGCATCACTTGCTTCTTTTTACTGTTTCTAGCCAAGACAGAGTTCTCTGTACTGATAAACCATCTTCAGTCTCTGACCTTATATCAGGTCATCAAAAATAATAAATGCTTTTCACATACGTATCTTACCAATTAGTCAGTGATACGGTACCATCTGAACATCTTCCTAATTAGCTCATTATACTGTCAATCTTTTGTTATCTTTCAAAGAGGTTATGATTTTTTTAGATAACTGGTAGAAAGTATATGTAGTCAAGGACTTATTTATTACCAGACCCAGGGCAAACATACACACACACAAAGATGTTTTGCTTGTCAGAGGATATAACTTACTGGAGGGCTGGTACAGCCATCAAATTAAAAGCTATATGAAGTCAACTGTAATTATTACACTATAGCATGAATGGATGGACTTGTCATGATATATATTATTTCTTTCAAGAATTCCTTTACCTGCAAGTTTCAAATCCAAGTTCATGAGCTTTCCTCAACTGCTCTAGTGTTGCCAAGGTACTATTGAGAGCTCTGCAGAGTTCAACTGCTTCAGGTCTTGTGAGACTGTAGCGGCCATTTTTCTCAACATGAAAAACTCCTCCATATCTGCAACTCACATTGAATTCTGTTATCAAACAAAAGGGGAAAAAAAAATAAATTACAAATTGTTGGGATTAGTATTTCAGTGAAGACTTGGAAAATATTTCAAGTATAGTGCTTTCAATGAAAACCAGCAATGAATAGCAGCTACCAATTCATTTAGAAAGAGTGTTAGCAATTTCAATCACCTTGTTCATATATGGCTTCTTTGGACTGAGATACAAGCCAAATCTTCAGCCTTCCCAAAACAAGCAGTCCAACATGCTTTTCTGAGCTATCTAGTGTTTCTAACACACCATTAACAATAACATGCAGAAGATGTAAATAGATTGTGAAAATCTTTTGCATTACTGCAAAACTAACCAAATATTCAGATGCATTTAAAGACATATTTCATAATACTTCATTCATAACAGAATTTTTTGAAGATGAAATGATGTATAATCAGAGCCTTTATGATCATAAGGTTCCTTAATTATTTCATTGTCATCCTTTCACAATGAATCCTTTTACATGAATAGATAAGTAAATCTCCAGCTCCAGAATTAGTTCATTCAATGTGTTCCTGTTACTAGCTAGGCAAAAGCAGAGAGGTTGCATTGGTTTGGTGTTGCATGATCTACCTGAAACAAAAACTAAGTGAGCTGCACAGATATTCTGAACATTATGCTGTTAAATACTCCTTGAAAGATAATCTTCAAGCTCTTCTTATTCAGCCTACTGGGGCAGATAGAGATGTTTCAAATACACATTATGTAAGAGTTACCATGAATTAATTTCTTCCTCCCTGTTCATTCACCTTGACAGTATTTCTCTCCATTTTGAAAGGCTTCCTCTTGCTCACACAAAAACATCTTACTGCCAACCCATGTCAGAGTTTCAATATGTACTTATTTGTAATAACTTTATGTAAGCTTAATTAACATTAAAAGATGCCTTAGATGGGTTTTAATTTAATAATAACGTAATATAAAGGAAGTAACTTTCAATGGCAAGCACTATGAGGATAAAAATAATGAGTATATTGGGAAAAAACCAATTTGTTTTCTGACCTTCAGTCTGGGAACCCTGAATAAGCAGCACATGCAAAGCCTCATACACTACACTACAGACACTGAAGGAAAGGCATAGGGCTAGAGGCACTGAAGAGATCACACTTTGTTCATTGATCATCTTTATATTGGAAAGATACTGCCTGCACAATGCAACAAGTACAGTGGGAAAACAGTACAATCCAAGGGAAGTCTGTGACTGAGTAAAATGAGAGGAAAAAATAAACATTTCTTTATAAACTTTTTTTAACAGGAACAGCTAAGAAATAAACAATAAGAAGAAAATAAGTATATGAAAATGGGGAAGATCAGGATGCTTCAAAGCAATGTGAATTAACTTTTCTCCCACCCCACCTTTCCCTCAAGCAAAAAACGTGGTTGCAACTTCAGACTAGAATAACAACTTGCAAAGTACACTTAATTGGAGTAGCCTATTATTCCCAGTGAAGAGAGGAACATTTTTATCTTAATTTTATTGGGAGTTCCACGTGCAAGAAATGGGAAAACAGACCAGACTTCTGCAAATATTAAACCATCTATGTGAAATAAAAGATGCCATATAATAACTGTTTTCCTAAAAGACCCAAAATGCAATTCAAATTATAGACTCAGCAAGTTTTCACACACGATTCTGAAATAGTCACAGTGCTTCCAGAAGTGCCAGGCACAGCACTGGTGCCAGGTATACAGGATGGACTAGAGACCTTCTGTGGCTGCATCCCTCACTGTGTGCTGCATGCTCAAAAACCATCACCATGTGTACAGAGGGTCAATGGATGTACCACTGGATACCAATGAATGTTTTCTTATGACAACACGACAGCTACTCTGCACAGAAGGATGTGGCCCATGACTACTGCTCTGGGATGGAACTGCTCTCACAGGTGCCACTAGTGACTTCTACTTTGGCTCCAAATGTTTCATATTCAACACCTGAGATAATTTTGGAAGCTGTCCAGTCAGTGGCTCTATTAAACATAAATGACCTGGACAGGAAAAAGGCTCTCTTCAGTTTTTCCTTCTTGAATATTTATTCCCTGCAGAACAAGGCAGGACTAAATTTGTTAAACATACTCTGTGAAGCCCAAGACTTGATATTAAGTTTAAAATTCAGATCACAAAAATCCATTCAATTACTTAAAATACCAAGCTTTGTGATTTTGGAGCTGGATTTGTTTGGATCACCAACATTTCTTTCAGTAACTTTAGGCTATTGTCTGAAGAACTCCTGCTATGAAAACAGATACCACATCCACTTGCTTTGAGTTGAATTCAAATCCTGCAGATCCTCCCAGATTCTCTGAAATACAAATGAAGTTCCCTATTCTTTAGAGTGAATTGGAGTCAGCTGTCACCAAGCCTCATCCCGTTCATGGTTTTAAAACACTACAACATATGCTGCAGAGATCCAGTCATAGCCATAATACAACTTAGTAGGCAGCCAATTCCTTAAACTTCAACTGTTGAAAATAAAAAGGCATATTTACACAAATAGACTTAATGGAACTACTTGTGGGCTACAGTTTCATGGATGTACATTTTCCATGAAAATGCTCAGCATGGTTTTACAGCATACATGCTGCACACCAGGACACTACGGGGAAGTATCAGGCTTATTGTACATGTGCTGGCCAACTGCACTCCACGCACGCCCAAAAGGGTCAAAGCTCCCAGGAAGCATCGCTCACGCAGCGTGGGAGATCAGGTGGGTGTCCAAGAAACCCCAGGCAAAAATGTGGCAATCCAATTCCCAAAACTGGTTTTGAGGCCATCCAATTAGTTGGCACTTTGCCCTAAATGTTAAGACAGCTTGCTTTGGTTTTATTTTGATGGTATCTTCTACAGCTACTTTTAAAAATGTTTGTGACATTGCTGTAGTATGGACAGTCTGTTTGCGCAACAGTGAGTGTGGATCAAAGACTACAGCAGTACCTAAAACTCACATGACATTTCACAGTCTAAGCAAATTGCATAAGCCCAGCATCTCCTCTGAAGACAGTAATTACTACATTTTTAAAAATGACAAAATACAGATGGAGAGCATACTTCCCAGAGCTGTCAGTGAACTCAGAGTTTTTACTTTATGGTCTCATATTTTAATGTCCAGATGGTGAGGGCATTTAACCGAATTAATCCAAATATTTCTAGTCATATCAACAAAAAACTTTTCAAAAATAAAAGATGGGGTCTAAACTTCTAATTCTTTTTTACATGTTGAGACTTGTAATTTGGAGTTCAGAAAGAAACATGGTTGCCAAATCCAAATCTAAACACATATTCCTCCATCATGCTGGAAAGTCAGATCCATTAATTTTATGCTGATGTTACTTAGTTGACTTTAACACAGTTATGCAAAAGATGGATTTTTTTCTTTGTTTCAAGAAACAAGGCAATGTGAAACTTATACTCTGTGCCACATTATTACTGATCTCTTCAACCCTTTTGAAGTTTCGAAGGAGCAGATTCTGAGTGAACTCACAGTGGAATTACAAACAGCATCCAAACCTTCCCTTCTACCCCCTCACATAGCCGGCAGGCTTTGGGGGCTGACATCCACAAGATTTCTTATAACTGAAAGACAAAATTGTTTAATAATAGCTTTTAAAAAGGGCAAAAAGTACTAGACATGCCTGAATTGTCATCATCATTCATTTCATCCAGACCATGAGACTCAGGTGACTCAAAGCAATGGAACCCTCCTAAGCCTGTGCTGAGTTTTATGAGCATGGAGAACATTAACTTTCACACAGAACTTTTTTCCCTGTCCTTCCTGGGATTTCTGGTGCTCTGTCTCAAGCAGCTGCATGCAGGACCTTCTCTGCATTCACATATCTAAACCAGGATGAATTAATAACTTTTCATCCAAAGTCACTAATTCCAGTTCTACAGGCAATTTGCTAGCTAGAGCCCACTGGTGTGGGAGAATTGGCTGAAACAGACTAAAGAGTATTGTCCTTTCATGAAAGCGTGAGTTACACCCTGATATATTAATACTAGAGGCTTGTTAGAAGCTGTCACAGTAAGAAGCCAGGTGCAATCTTCATTTCCACCCTGGTTCTGCAACCCTTACACATAATGAGTAACACTGACTCATGCAAACTCTTCCCATTGGAGTTGATTTTCCATAAAGATTTTTCATCCACTTTATGGATGTTTCACGCAATACTCCCTGTTTTTCATTGTTTTCAAGACAATACCTAAAGGTTTCATTCTTAAGGTAGATGTTGTCTTATTAAAAAAAAAAAAAAGTTAAAAAAAAAAATAATTTTAATCATTGCAGAGATTCAAAGAAGTAAATGAAGTGGAAGATCTGAATAAATCCTGCCCCCTTAAATGAAAACCTCTAGAAGGATACTTAGACACAGGGTTATTAACAGACTTCTTGGTAAAACCACAGTCTGCATTTCATGGCAACCGGGAAACGTTAATGTGCTGTTCTCTTGGGGATTTTCCTTTTCATTGTGTGGTTTAAGATGATTGATAGGTCATCAGGATGTGATAAATCTGGGCTGAAAACAGGACAGAAATGGGGGTTTGATGTTGCTGATAGTTTTAATTCTGTTTGCTTTAATAGCATATAGTTTTCACATTTATTTTAAGAACTTTTTTTTTCTAAATTTATTAAACTGGTATCAAACTCCAGGCACATACACAAAGATTAAAGTTTCTTTATAATCTCAGATTATTTAATTTTGTACTGGTGCTTCTGAACAAGAACAACCATTATCTTAGCACTGATATCTACATTTTGAATACTAGCACCTGCTTTAATGCATGCTAGTAATGGAGTAGAGAAAAGTGGCCTATCAGAAACAGATTAATAAAAGAGACTCTTAGTAACTCTGGTTCCTCTCCAGGCAAATCTAGAAATTGGGCCATATGAATCCTAAAACCTTGGCTTTCAGTTCAGACCTATCTCCAGTTAATGATTGGGGGTTTTTTAATGTTTCTCAGGAAAATGACTTCAGGGCTAAATAAGAATGCATATTTTACTTCTGACTGGAGGAAATACCCTCTGAATACTAAATTTCCTATGGGGTGGATTAATGAAATATTTCAGGATCCAAGACATTTTGTCAACAGATACACTAAGATGCCATTTTGACATCCGGGAGAACTTTCATGTACAAAAATATCATTCAATGATTACCTAATACAGTACAATACACATGGGCCTGGGTGGTGTTATTATTTGCTGAGTATTCCACTATTTCTTTAGCAGCTATTAGTAAAACCATTCACTAAAGCAATTCACAGCCCAGAGAACTGTAATAGGATACAGAGGCTTCCACCTTTATGTCAGAAGTTGGACTAAAGCCCAGGTCAGTAGTGATAAAAAGCACTGGATAGCTGTTTGCTACGTTATGCAAAATGATTCATTAATCCCAGCCACAGTCACTAATAGACACGTGTCGACATCATTAAAACACACCTATAACTGAATCCCTCAGGGCTTGATGAGGAAAGGAAAATTGTGCTGGGAAAATCAGATTCTAAACTGGGATGATTGTACACTTTTCAAAATTTAGAAGTTAAATTCTGCATGAGCCATCTGAGTTAAGCAAGCATGCACCTATGAAGCTGCAGTCCTTTACCATCCTAAATGACCTTCTTGTCCTTTAGAACAAAAAAAGCACCAAGGATCAAGCAATGTGTATTATCATTTAGTGTGGCTGGGTGGTGTTTCTCTGTTCTCTCAATTATGATATTCTTGCTCTGCTAGCAACAATTTCCTACAGAAAGTAGAGAAACAAATCTTGAAATAAGCCAATTACACCCTAAGAGAGTAATCTCCAAATAGGGACAGTGAAAGTAAGTCTTTATAGATTCTTGGGAGATGTCAGATGAAATACTTTCCTTTGCTTATTGCCAAGTTGTGAAACCTAAAATGATTTATAGGAAATACAGTTCCATATTTAGTGGGAATAAACCTTATTTTTGCTTTTTAAATTATCCCTTGTGCATACTTAAATAAAGTAAAATAAGGGTTTGTTTTTCAGTTTGAAACTTCCCGTCATTTTGAAACTTAATTAGTTTGCACAAAATAAGACAATTCAAGAAAGTTTAATTTAGAACTTTACATGGTTGTGATAGAAGTAAATGGCTTAAGGAATCCTGTCAAAAAACTCCCTCTAGAATTTTTTTAAATGTCATATTTTCATATCAGTTGAGCATAGGAAAATGTTTTGAGTTTTGAAACTTTTCATGGGAAAAAAATAAAAAGTTTTATCCCTAATAGATTGCTTATATTCAGGGGAAAAACAATTTCTCTGCACACTTGATTTTTTAAAGACTAGATAATGTCCAGGAAAACACTTTAAAAGGAATTTACCTGTATGTTGCAAGGAGTGCCTGCTATAAGCAGAGACAACATACTCTTACTAGTTGGGTGTGGTGATAAGAACATGAAGATGTCTCTTCATAGATCCAAGGGTATAAAATCAGACCTCTCTTTCAAGCTGTGCCAAATCTGTTCCTACTACCCAGTTATATTTGGGTACCTAGTAATTTACCTGAAGAGGCAAATAAGATATCAGCTTCCTCAGTCTCCTGCATGCTGTTAACTACATAAAAAGTCATGACAATGCCATGCTAACCCTGTGATCCAGGTGGACTATGAAATGAAAATGTGAGACGTGGCAGGGGATATAGACAGTAGCCAGAAGAGGAACACACTGCAGTAGGAGGATCTCCTTTCTCTACCAAATTTTAGTAAGTATTCCTTACAGTTCTGTGTTACTTCAGTAACTGCACACTGGAAATGGGACATGGAACAAAGCGCAAGCTACTGACTTCCTTTTAAATTATTCTACTTAATCAGTCTGCCTACTGGCCACCAAAGTCATTATCTTTGTATCTGTTTACCAATGGGCAAAAATTTTGAGTCTTAATCTGATAGCTTTCCTGGCTACTAATTTTAAAAAGTGGGGATGGATGTGGAACTAGTAATGAATCAAGCATTCATAAAGTCACTAGAAATGCAAGTAAGTACAAGAAATATGTTTGATTCCTCAGCAGTTTCTTCAGGAAGAAAAAAGTCTGCTAATGCATCTTCCAAACATACTTTATCTGCTTGGCAACTGTTGCTGTGGTAAACATCCTGAGTGAGCCTATACAGTGTCATCACTTACGATAAACTTCCTCCCTGCTGACATAAATCTTATTCTTTCTGTTGTATTTTTACCCAATCGTGAGTCGAAATTTTAAGACTCTGCTAGAACATGGCACAGCTGTGCAGCACCAAAGTGGAAAAATTGCAGGCAGTGAAATCATAGTCCTGGAATTAGACAGTTATCAGATATGCCCCCCCTAAAGGTGATGAAAACATAATCATCATTGTCGATACTAGGAAAGTTTCGGGCTGTACAAGGAGTAGTCTAACCCCAAAGGCTGAGTAACAGGGACTGTGAAGTGAATCAGCTGGGATCACTTCCATGCAATCCAGGTGAAGAAACATTCATGAAGCAAAGACAGTGAATAATAGTTGGGAGTCTGATTTTCATTCTTTGACTAAAATAAAATAATTTAGTAATTTGGGATAAAAGCAGGTGAGACACAATGTTGTTCTACTGACAGATCCCCAGCCTGGAGCTCAAAGGGCCTTATGCCTATTCCCTGCTGTCATTTACCCATTGCTATAACCTGCATAAGTCAATTCTCTGGGTAAGACAATTCTTCTCTCTCTACCTCAGTTTGCAACTAACCTCCTTAATAAAGTAATTTTAGATTTACTGATAAAGAATGACATAAGTGCAAAGAACTATTACACTGGTTTTTCATTGTGTTCTTACGGCTTTTACATTCAGCCTCCATCTAAGCTTTGACAAGTCAAAGGAAATCTGATTTAAATTCTGTAGCTAATTAGGTAAGGAATTAATACAAAATCAGTCCAACTAAGTTATAAATTTTTAATTTCAATTCTTTACAGTATGCTACTCAATAATAATACTGGGTGTGATTTGAAACTATTTTTCACATTATATTGATTTTTTTTTTTTTTTTTTTTTTTTGATAAAGAATACTAAAAAGCTATGCTTTTTGTATTTCTTCTGCTCCTCTGAGTTATATAGGAAAACCTCTAGTAAGTATTCTCAAGATCTTAAACTCATTTGTACAATAAGTTCATCAAGGAAAAGCAAGAAATGATCAAAACTGAAAAAGAGAAAAAAAAAAAACCCATTGACTAAGAAGTAGCACATCTATTGACTTTACAACAGCCACTTTTCAAGAAAACAACAGAGAAAAGAACCCCAAGAACCTTTTCAAATGTTCTGAAAACCAGACAGTTAAAACAAAAATAGTATTAGTCTGACAGACATATAAAAAGGAGAAGGCTGCTTAGAGTAAGCCTCACAGTGTAAGACATGTCAAAGGACAAATGACCCATGCAGACTTCCTAGTAACAAATAAAGCAGGAGAGAACTGCCTGAAGATATGGCATATCAATACTCATACCAAACACAGCTTCCCCACAATTAAGATGAACTCATTCCCAGTTTCTTTCACAAGCTCGCTCATTTTTCTTAAAATGTCTGGGAAGATTAACCTTTTATGTAGAAGTTGCTTGTACAAGTTTACAATGAGGTACTTTACATAACAGTATAAAGTAGCACAATATTAGACATTTAAATCATAGATCACAGTTGTTAATTGCATACTGATTAAAATATTGTCCATTGAATTTGGCCTGATAGAAAGCAAACTGGAGAACGGAAATCTCCAATGTACTGCATGATTTAATGACAC
This sequence comes from Megaceryle torquata, assembly GCA_024611175.1. Taxonomy (NCBI): domain Eukaryota; kingdom Metazoa; phylum Chordata; class Aves; order Coraciiformes; family Cerylidae; genus Megaceryle; species Megaceryle torquata. The sequence goes on along the minus strand of JANIJG010001031.1, from coordinate 13,614 downwards.
ACTCAATTCAGATCTCTCAGATTTTTTTTAAGAATATAGCTGTTACCTTTATAAGTAACTTTGCTGTTCTAAATAGGAATAAAATACTACTTTTGAATATTTCTTATTTTCACACACACACACACACAAACCCAACCAAACAACAAAAATAAACCCCAGTATTAGATATAGCATCATCTCCATTCTTAAGGTCTCCAGAACATGGAAGAGTTCTAAGTCCTAACAAATTACTGGATGAATGATAATAAAATCAAACAAAAAAACTGAAGAAAGTTACTTATTAGAATCAATGCTTAGCATTGACTTGCTTTGTCATCGATGTTACACTGAAACCCTTCTTTCTTTCCAAAATGGGATTTTGAACTTCTGCTAGCAGTGCTGTTTAGTCATGGTTATCCAGAAGACCTTACAAATGGTGTAATTTGAAGAGATCAGAAGTGATGGATATGAAAGAGAAAACAAAGAAACAGTCTTGGAAGAAAGCATTCTCTCAAGAACAGAAGAGCTTAATTCACAAGCAACAATGAAAGATGAAGTTGCTTTTCCAGCTGTGTGTACAAGCTACTGTAGTTTCAGAGATGGAGAGTGGGTTGATAGCCATGTATTCTTCTCCATAAAAACCCAAGAAGTACACAACCATAAGTACATTTTCAAGAGAAGGATGGCAACTGTGGTGCTTTCAGGAGCATTAAGAAGCATACTATTTGGGAAAAAAAAAAAAATCCTCACAAAATGAACCTTCATTTTTACTTACTGAAGACCCGAACTTTTCTCTAGAAATATTAGGACAGACAAAGACTGAAAAAAAACCCCAAACTTAAGATTTTCATTGGCATAAAGATTTTGCCTGGGATCTGAAGTAAGTATGGTTCAGACAAAAAGCTACATTTGGAAATAAACACCTTGTAAAAAGCATGCAATGATTAACACAGTTAATCTCATTTAGAATCTATAGAAATCAATGGGAAAGGTCTTATTCTTCCTTAAATCTGTGCAAGCTCATGATGATGGAAGAGAAGACTGACACATCCACTATTTGCCCTGTTTTTTCCATAATACAAGAAGGGCAAGGATTCCATAACCTGTAACCAGAATGACTAGGCCAGCAAGCAACTTCTACTGCATCTTTTGGTGGAAAAACATTTCCTTTTTCTAGACCCTGTCACTTAATCCATCCATACAATATAGTTTCAAGACTCTTGAGATTTATACTGACGATACTGATTAGCAAGAAACTTTCCTAAAATGCATGCCTAAGCTTATTCCCAGGGCTATTTGTATCCCAAGCTAGATGTTTTGGGGGTTTTTTTAAATAATTCTTACAGTCTTAGTTTTGAATCTTTTCGAATGTGTATAGTAAAAAAGGTATGTTTAATAACTAGTGTTTATAACTGACATCAGTATGTGAACAATGCTGTTGCTACCAAAAATGTGGTGAGAATAATGGTGGTGAGAATAATGATATTCCCTGGGTTTAGTATATTTTGTCCTTTTTTTTTTTTTTTTTTTTTTTTTAAGTTTATTTAAACTTAATTCAAGAGAGGTAGTGAAGATTCACTTGTGTGAGGGAAAAATGGGAAGGAAGCATTGGCATTGTGGCCTCAATATTGTGAGAATTCAAATACCACAATGAATCCTACATATATTTAGGCAGTGGAGAGATGTAAGGGCAATGCACTATTGTTTACATGTAATCATCCTCAAATAGTGAAGCATCATTGTCTCCTAAAAGTGCTGGAATCATTGTGAAGCCAGTGATTTTGCTGTGGTGCTCACTGATTCTACTAATCTTCTATTTTAATGATATATAGCTGGATTTTATGAAAAGATCCAGAATTAAATGAAATGTTTCAATGGCAAATGATATTGTGGCAGACCTCAATTCAGATACTGTGAGTTTCATGACATTAGAAAGCATCATGAAGTCAGATTTGCACTGAGCAAGAGTTAATTCACACACATCAGGAATAAGCCATCTTAATAAATAAAAAATCTTAAATAGGTAGTAACATTAATAAAGCACCACAAGATTTCTTTTTTTCCCCTCAAGGAAAATTAAAAAAAAACCCCAACCTTACACTTTTGAAACAAAATTCACTTAGTTGTCTATCAGCTACACTAAGCAGAGCAAAAAAATGATCCTGTGTGACCCATTATCACCATGACAGTCAGTCTTAACAGTGATTATATACAGTACAAAAGATGAATTGAGGCAAGTAAGTTTGTATCAGAGCTGAAAAGGAAAGCAAGCCAGTAAAGGACTCTGAAATAAGAAGTTGTTATATCTGCAAATTATAAAAACAGCTCATTCCTTAAACAATGCAGAGATCTCTCTTAGGAACAGCAGAAGTAGCTGTGACACTGTGGAACTGCTTTTCCCAATTATCTGCTACCAGTCACAGAATCACAGGATCACAGAATGTTAGCGGTTGGAAGGGACCTCAAAAGATCATCTAGTCCAACCCCTCTGCCAGAGCAGGATCGCCTAGATGAGGTCAAACAGGAATGTGTCCAGGTTGGTTTTGAATGTCTCCAGAGAAGGAGACTCCACAACCTACGTGGGCAGCCTGTTCCAGTGCTCTGTCACCCACAGCATGAAAAAGTTCCTCTTTATGTTTACATGGATCCATCTATGGTCCAGATTGCATCCATTGCCCTTTGTCCTATCACTGGACATCACTGACAAGAGCATTGTGTATAGATCCCATTTGTCTTTCTTGAACAATCTGAAAGCATGTCTTAGACACACTTTACTATATCAATTCCTGAAACACTGCTAATTCAGTTGACTCTTAAAACTATTTGCTCTGGAAAGATGGGAGATATCGGGATATCTCCCAATACAGCAATCAACTGAAGATAACAAACCAATAAGTTAAAAAGCAAACAACAGACTTCCAATTAGGACCTGAACATGTTGCTATGACTATCATTGTGGATGTATATGCATCATGTCAGGGGTGGAAAAAAGGTGTTAATATGCTGCGTTGCAATTGCTGTGAGTCAACAGTAATATGATTGTGACTGGTGTTGGTAAAGTGGCATGACTTCAGCACTATGAGTAATAAAGTCAGATAAATTATTTAATTGATACAGTTAATAAATTCAGTGCAGGTCTGCAAACAATGGGTTTTAAGGGTGTTTCAAAATTTAAGAAAATATTTAGCTCTTACTCATAAAGGGTATTTTCTCATTGTCCAGCTGAAGTAATGATTGCACAGCCAAGCTCAGTGATGGATTACTAAACAGTTAGTAACTGAAGAGAGCTTCCTGTTTTTTAAGAGAACAGCTTTGCAGAGAATACTCCAGCCCTCTGTACTCTTGTTCTCTTCTGCACCAGTAGAAGGATGTTTGCACAAGGACTTTTTTCTTATAAATAATAATGCTTATTTCAGCTGAAATATCCCTGTATGTGAAACCATAGCTGCTTTCTGAAATTCAAGCAAAAGAGGCACTAATTTTGTTGACGGAACATCCGGCTGGGACTTAAGAGAAAATGTTCTATTTACAGCTACATTGCTGGGTGACTTATTTTGATTTCTCTCTGTTTCCCTACCTGTGAGGTGGGGATAAAGTCACTGACTTCCAAAGGGCTACAAAAGCCCTTAGTTATTCTTGTCCGCTATCAGCATATTTGTCAGTTCACTTCTTTCTCGCTAGCTGGAATCATCTTTACTCTGCAAGATCTGTGGTAATTCATACACATTCATCCTGATTCCAGCTGTGCTGAACGTGTTGACGAAACACACCAGATAAGTAACCCCCTCTAGACCAAATGTAAGATTTATGTGAACTCCATGTAACGCAAGAAAAAAAAATACTGCAGAGAACAAAACTTCATCCAAGACACCACCTGTTTCTGAAGTGATACACTGAGAAAGTGCAAGATGTAAAATCTCTTTCAAGAAGAATTCATATTCTTCTACAGAAGAAGAATCCATCTGATGATAAGTGGAAGGTATACATCTCGGACATATATTGATGTTCAAATGTTTAAGGTGTTGTAGGATATGGTGAGGAAACACCACTGCATTTTGTTACTGATGTCCACCTTGAGATTTGAATGGACATATTCAGATATTGTCAATAAACATTCTTTTATTATTAAATAAACATTTATTGTCAATAAACATGGACATATTGCAGATATTATTAATAAACATTCTTGTAGATTATTAATGGATAATAACCATGGGATAATAACCCCCCTTGCTGGGCCCAAGACCTTCAATGCTGTGGCTATGCTATAGTTTTTTAAAATCTGATTGTGACAACACAGAAGCAATTGAAGAAAATAATGTCTATATTTTATTTTGAAAGGTAATTTAGACAGGTAGAGACAGGGTTGGGTTTTTTTCCCTCTTTTACTTAGCAAAGGAAATTAATTAAAGAATTGATTCAGTTGCAAATGAAAAAAAAAAAAAAAAAAGGATAGAAATTCCACTGATTTTTTTTTTGCAACCACTGTTGCAACATTTGACCAGTCGTGCATTGTTCTGTATGCAATATACTGTGTACTCTGCATTAATTTAGGATAAAGCCAGCCCCAGCTCACATGTATAAGAATAACTGTTGTTAGGAAATACACAAGAAGAAAAAAGGTCTCCAGCTCCAGAAAGAAAAACAAACTACATGTTAAATGAAGTACTAGATAAAAATATATTCTTGACAGAGCATTAACAGAAAACAAATATGGATTCAGTCAATGGTCTTAATAATCTCTAAATCACAGGATATGCCTCCTCCTGGAAAACTGGACAATTGGGCTTTTCTCTAATACACATGAACCCACAGAGACAGAAAATGCTGTACACCTAGAGATGCTCTGAAAAAACTGTCTAACTGTGCTGGTCTTACCCTTCCATAATGCTCTAAGATTGCCTCTGTTCACTGTTTTAAAAGCCAGTTAAAGCTGTGCTCTGTTCAGTGTGAACATGAGCTATATCCCTACTAGATAATGTGTGAGACTTGGCAGGTCAAGGAGTTGTTGAGGAAATAAAGCAAAACTACTGCAATCTCTTATCACTCAACAAGCAGCCAGGAAATACAGACATAAGAAAAAACAGGACTGATCTACAAGAAGTGTCCAAAGACACAAAAATCATCATACATACTCTGAGAAGAGCTCTACAACATTTTGCACAACAGTGAGCAAAGGGATCCAGGGTTTTCTGCAGCAAGCCACAAAAGCAGGAAAGAGGCTTCTCTCTAGGCAGTCACCATGGGAAGGTGTCTCGCATGCTTACAACATCTGCCTATTCCTGCTTTTAATACAAGAATTGTGAATTGGATAGCTGTCTGTCTATAATGAACTGGTACCACCAACTATCTATATTCTGTAGGCTATAAAATTATTTTGTTACATTCTGGAAAAGCACAGTTTAAGAGTTTAGAGCTCAGGTCAATATGTGTCATGAAAAGTATTTTTATATTCTGTGCTAGAAGAATTTTTGCTCCTTCCAAGAAGGTAAAGTGACTCTTGCTAGTGCAATTTAAGAGTGGTATTTTGTTAATATCAATCTTCTGAATTCACTGGATGCTCCTGACTTATTAGCCTGATGTTGAACACAGTGACAGTAAGTCAGACTTGTCAGCACAGTAGGCCAAAATAAAAAGAAAATAATAAAAAAGATTAATACGATATTTTTTTTTGTTTTGGTTTGGTTTGGTTTTTTTGGTCATTTAAGTCTTCTCTGAGGTTTGTCTCTTGGAAGAAGAACTTAGTTTCTACATTTAATTTTTGCCTGAGAATGACTAAACTGCCAAGCAGAAGATTTACTGTATCAAATGGATATAATCTTCTATCACAGACACAGGCTGACAAGAGTCTATCACATTTATTGGACTGCTTCAGCCAGATGTCCCAGAGAGACAGAGATGGATTAGTGGGGAAAATGGGAAATAATTGTGAGGAAAAAAAAAAAAAAGACTTGTTCAAAAGAAGACATTTAAAATACATATCTGGATACATATCGTTGCTGCAAAGTGACACTCAAACTTTTCTGGACTTGTAAAGTTCTGGCCACATGGCCTTTTGGCATCTTGACCACGTAGCCCACCTTCATGTTAGAGACAGTTCATCTATTCTTGGCTCCTTCTCTGACTTTCTGGGTAATTATATGTCTCAGCACACTTTCCCAGAGTATCAAGCCTTTGTGTACAAATGCCTCTAAGATCTCAAGAAGATAGCTGATAGTTATCAATGAGAAATACTGCTTCAAACAGGAGAGAAACTTGACTAAATTTAAGACATCATTCTTCAGTTAATTATTAAATGAGTTTTAAAGTTCTTGAACCTGAAGAAGTGTTAAGTTTTACAGGAGGACAAAAGATTTAAGTCAGTTCTTACTTGTCAAACTCCCTAATCATAAAGAGATGTCTTGAATAAGAACTTTTAAAGGAAATTATACTTTGCATTCGCTGTTGTCTAACAGACGTCAAGTTCTACTGAACTGAAAACAGCTGTCAGTCTTCAGTGTGGGTAGATAGTACACACAAGCAAACAGGATAAAACTGTCAGAGTAACAAAGAAAAGTTTTATCTTATTTTTATAGCACTACTACTGGAGAAACTGATTTGAACAGAGTTCATTATTTCACTTCCATGTTCTAAATGTTCCTTTATGGCAACTTTATGCATAAGCAATGTATAGGAACAGAGAACAAAACCCTCTGTTTATAAATATGAAGACTCATTAGCAAAAGAGGTGCTTTTTTTTTTTTTCTACACTTACATGCCTGAGTGAATGATGGAAAAGGGAAAGGACATGTTAATTAATGGAGCACACCTAACCAGGGAGGAGGAGGAAGAATAGGGAAGGGAGTGAAAGCGAAATATGAAGATGAGTTCAGGCCTCATGCTCAGTGTCTTCTTTCTTAATGAATCATGTTTCTTTATAATTGGCAAATACTACTTTCACTTGAAGTTGCTACTACTAAGAATTCAATTTTAGTTGCTACTACTCCTTATTCCTTGTGCAGAAGCTTCACCCAGAGCACCATGATGGAGCTGGGAAGACCTGGCTGCCCCTAGCAGTGATGTACTTTATCACCACCTTAGTCTCCTCATTCTGCTATGGGCATACTCCATCTAATCTGTCAGATGTGCATTGGCTGATGTCAAAGAGGAGGCAAACGACTAATCGCTACCATCACAGTCACTCCTATGGCATTGTTGATCTATAGCATTTAGATGCTGTAGAAAGAGAAGCTGCCAGTTTGCTTAGTCTGTTTTGAGTGGGCATGTGGGCTTTGCATGCTCTCTGCGGTCATGCTGTTCTGGCAAGTGTGTTACCAATCCCTTGCCACCTCCCTGGTGGCAAGATATATTCTCTCAGAGAGGATGCCAACTTAAGGCTCGTGCTTGACTTTTAGACCCTGATTTGGAAAGGAGTACCTTTGCTGCCTGGGCAGATCTCACTCACACCTGCCCACAGGGTCCTGGGTGGCCATGGACCATATGCTGAGCTCCAGTTAACCTTTCGCTTCTGTATGGGAATGCTGCAAGAAAATATTAATTACACCTACCCACACATACCACACCCTGCTTCTTTACAGACATCTATCCATTAACAAAAATAACAATAAAAAAGCCCCCTAGGGAAATATACTTTTGAGAACCTGTTTTTCTAACACGCTGCCACTGTGAGACATATATAATCAACAAAAGCTATGTCACAGCAGATTTTTTTACTATTATACATTCTGCCAAGGGCAGCTGCTTATTTACGAAAGCAGCTATTTAGTAAAACAGGCATTAACTGTGTAGTTGATGATCGCTGGCTAATGCCCTTTTCCTAGGCAGCTGTCAGCCTGTACCCTGGCAACCTCTTTTATAACCATCTCACATTGCTTTTGGAACAGTATCATTAGCAGAAACAGAGACAGAATTTTTACCACAGCTGCTCTGTGTCTGACTTTTTTTCTTTTTTTTTTTTTTTTCAATCAAAGACACAACAGTCTCTTAGAGCTTCCACCTACTGAGCCTAGCTCAGTCATCAAGAGAAGGAAAGAAAAAAGTGAAGTAATGTATTTGTCAAACTGCAAATATAAGTAAAATCCAGATCTTTGTGATTTTTACTTTGATTTGGTGTGGCTGCTTGAGCTTCCATGTTAGTAACTGCTAATATTGTAGATTATTCAGCTCCTTTCTGTCTTTTTTTTTTTCCCCACAGTGTGAGGGTTGAAGGTTATTGTACTGAATAAGATTGCTGCCTTATATAAGGCAGCCAGTGTTGTCATGTAGAGGAACTGGAAAGTCCCAAAGCCAGCACATACAAAAGAGAGTTCAATTATGTTCTTAATTGTAAGCAGAGACTCCAAAAACGACTGCAGGTTTCATTAGGGGGGAAACAGTCACGGAGGTTTGAACTTCAAATCATAATTAGCTGAACTTTTCAGTCTAACTGAAAAGATTCTCCATGGAAAACCCCTCTTTCTCTTAGTTGCTGTTTCATATTACTGCCTGCAAACTTATTCACATGATGAGCTGCTCTGTCTTCTCTTGGGTGGGGTCAGCTCCAGCAGCCGCGGCAAGGGAGGAAAATCACAGCCAGCTGCTACTGATATTACTGTTGATGCCACTGTAGGGAGGCCTGTGATTTGGCAGGGAGAAAACTGATAAACATTCAGGGCTGACACGATCCTCTCTGCCACCAGTATTAGCAGCAGCCATAATGGTCATTGATAATTACAGCGTCTGATGGCTTTGAAATGACTATTACCTCCCTGGGAGTGAGAGACAACTGCGCCTTAGCAGCTGATGAACTTCTGGTCTCATGTGGAAAATGATGGGCAGCTACGCCAAACAGGCTGCACACCTACAGCTGTCAATAACCCAGGGAGAACGTCCCAAACCACCAAATATATCACAAAGAAACCCTTACAGGTAAAGGCAGAGAACAAAACAGGCTGTGGATGAGGGTTTTACTTAGTAGAAACCATGATCTATGTATCAGATATGTGTTGATGACAAACCCAACCTCTGTCTTACTCCTCTCACTTTGCTGGCCTTCAACTGGAAGATTGAACTTCTCTAGTCTAAGAATTCAATTTAGTGCTGAAAAATGAAATTTTATGAAGCATGCTGTCAGTTACCAGCTGATGTCAAAATGTATTTTAAACATTGTAAATTGTTCCACTACAATGTTTTATTGTTTTCAAAGTAGGCAAGATTACTGTGGTGGGTAATGTTTGTTTCTTGATCAGCCTCTCCGTGAAGTTACAGTTCAGAGCTAACTATGTACATTTAGCCTTGGTCTTGGAAAAAGCAGTTTGAGACAATAGTTGGGGAGAACACCTTCCCTCACTCCCTCACTATCTCACACAGGATTCTCTTTCTAAAAAATTTTGTAAGTAATGGAATACATGTTATATGAAGATGAGAATTATCATCTATCTTGACTGTATTTTCAAAATCTTATCCATTAGTGGAGGAACAGAAATGTGAGGCAAGAAGGTCAGAAAGCCAATGGAGAAGCCTTCTTACAGCATGTAATTAAAAAAACTTTTAGGTTCTTGGGCTGACTTATCCTTTACTTATATAAGAAACTCTACATCATTTTTTTTCCCTGTATTCCACTACCAGTGAACTACATTTAGTACTAAAATTATATTTTCATCAAAGAAGAAACAGAGTTACCAGAAGTCTTCTACTCCACCTTCTTACCCAGTAGCATAATGACCAATACCCACCTGTCCTTTAAAGGTGTTTATCTAGTCTGTCCTTATCTGTTCTGTCCTTAAAAACAATGTCTCTTAGCAACCTATTTTCAAACCTCATTACTGCTGTCGTCTAGCCACTCCCTCTGAATACTATCTCTCCTCTGGCAAGAACATTGCCATCTTGCATTGTTTGGCCTTTGCTTTTTAATTAACCCACATCCCACAGAGCTCACCAGAGCTTTATCCTCTGCCATGTGAGCAACACAATTTTGACTTTTTCTAACTTTTGACCTATCTATAGGATCCACTCCTATTATATGTTAACTTAATTGCTGCTGCTATCTTTTTTTTTATTCCTCATTTATTTTCCCTTGTTCCTGATATTTGTTATCCAAAATTAGTGGAAATGTCTGCAGAGATTTATAATAGGTTCTTGCTCGGATACATTTCATGTTTCTTCTCTAACTTAAATTCTTCAAGACTTCATGCTGTCTTTATAACTAAATTAGCTGCTTCCTGCAATCCACCATGCTCCTTGCCATACAACCAAACATCCCTTTGAGATCTGTACTTTTCTTCACTATATTTTCCTGCTTTCTTCCCTAAGTTCTTTCATTTGAAATTGCAGTAGTCATTCAATGAAAGCTTTTTTTTTTTTTACCCCCTCAAGAAATTCTTGAGAACCCAACATTTCTACAAGTATTTTAGTAGTAATGAGTTCATGATTCTTTCTTCTGTTTATACCTGTCTATCAGCATCTCAGTACATCTCATCCTCCTGGCACATTCTTGCTACAGTAGAACCTCCTTCATGTCTAGGTGCTAGATGAATAACTGCAATATTAATACTGTCTTCAAATCCTGGCCTATAAAAGTTATGGGAACCTCTCTGGAAAGAAAGACACACCAGGTATGGGGGAACATTTCATTTAACCTTGGTTAGAGCTACCAGTGGTTTTAAAAGAATTTAGTTTAAAAAGTTCTTCCTCAATTGTATGATGCTATCTTTCCTCATTAAGCCTTTCTCTGACTTCCTGTTTTCAAGGTAATGGTTCTGCATTGTGGTGAGCACAAGTAACTAAAGAATCAACAAACATATCTCCAAAGACTGCAAGACAATCCTCTGCCATGGTTTGTTGGCTCTGCATGCGAGAGTATTTCAAGGGCAGGTATATAACCTTTCCATTAAACAATGATGAAAGTTCAAGAGAACTTCAATAAGGTCTAGTTACATTGCAGCTTTGGGAATATAGCCAAGATACACACTGTAAGGACTAAATTAGCACAAAAAGCTTCTTCAAATTGCTTTATTTACAAATTTACATGATAGATATATAAGCCAAGAGGCAGGCAGGTCCTTTCTTTTGTCACTAACTATAGTAGTAATAATAGTCTCAGAGCCCTCCCTCATACTGAGACTGGCAACCTTTCCAGTTGCCTCCCTCCAGTTGCCAACCTCCCTCCTCCCACTGGTGGTGGACTCATTCTCCAACTGAACATTTAATCTTTACTACTACTACTTCTATTCCAGTTTCTTCCAGTTCAGGGGTCAAAAACCTATGATTCACTCTGGGTAAATCAAGGAAAACTTTGAAAGAAATATTTTTACAAATACATAATGCTCACAGGGGAAAAGGTCCACAGAATTATCATTAACCTAGATGTCAGCATCTATAACCTCCTGGATCCAGACTCCTTAGCCAACAAAAGTCATATCAA
>JANIJG010001029.1:0-10219 GCA_024611175.1 Megaceryle torquata | reverse complement strand
ACTTGTTTTGCTAACTCGACTAATTACGCAGAGGCAGAAACCAAAAACTGGAAGGGTGCAGGGTGCTGAGATACTTCCCTCAGCTTAAGTGAAATGTAAACCTATGGTATTATGAAAGCTGAAAATGATGATTCTAAGGTATGGATGTGGTTTTGTGTGTAGTATGCAGTATTTAACAGTTGGACTAGCTGATCCTTGAGGTCCCTTCTAACCTGGTATTATATGATTTAATGTTTGAGGTTGGCATGTTTAATTCTGAGTTAAAATTCTGATGTAGCTACATTTAGCAATTTATAAATCAGCACTAAGTTTGATGGAGGTGTACTGAGGGAAGTTGTTTTAACGGAGTCTTGTAGTTCATTTAAATGTCCACTTTTTAAAAACTGATCAGATCATCCTTTAGTTTTAACATTTACAGGATAGCATATAAAAATTATTTGCCACTAAGTTATAGGTCACAGAACCTATCCTTTCCGAACTTTTCCAAAGATTCTATTGAGAAAGCCTTTTATTTAATTTATATTTTAAAAAATATTTAATTTTCTTCCGGGGGGGGGGGGGGGGGGAATGTCTCTTGGAGGTCATGGGGAAGACAGTGGGGGATAAATGTTATCAAAGTTGCTTCAGAACAGCATGCTGTGCTTTGGGAGGTGCATGTTGTCCATGACGTGTTACTGTTTTTTTATACTGTTGGCTTTATCATGGAATGACTTGGTTTCTATGACTTGATTTATATTAAGGCCATTGGTATTAGATAATAATTGAAGACTTTCCTAAAATTAAGATTTATGTGGCTGCTTAATGTTGTTAGACCTGTTCTGACTTGAGATTTGTCAGGACTGTAGTGGTGGTTCTCTTTCTTACCTGAAGTTATCAGCAGTTTCACTGTCTTTATAGCACTGGAGTAATGCAAGTTTTCTGGTGAGATGGCGTTTGTTCTACTTTCTCCCTATATTTTTGTCCTTGAAATGTATTGAGGCTTAATATTGTTGATGACTTGTCTTTGTAAAGTAAGGAATTTAGGGCATCTTTAGCAACTATGATTTTATTCCTGGGGTTTTATAATTAGTTTTACTGGGCAATACAACATACCAGAAATTCCAGCTGTAGTTAGGCCCTTCAATCCACATTTATCTTCTCACATTGAGCATTTCATGACACGAGGGAGTAGGGGGAGGCTGACAAAGCGATAATTCTGTAGGCTGTATATCATGTCAGTGTACCATATATTACAAAGTTGTATGTAGTGTATTAGTCACGGCTGGCCATAAGAGAGGTGGAAGGAAACTAGAATTCTCTCAGCTGGGTTCTCCTTCATATCCACATGAGAGCACCAAATTTTTTATTTTAATCCCATTTAAACTTTAATATGGTTAGAGAAAGAGATAATTTTAATTATTGGTTTGTACTTGTTACTAAAACCTTGTTGAATTAATTAATTCAACTGAAGTATCTAAATCCTATGCTTTCCATTCTTAGTAGTTCCTTTGGTAATTAGCCAGTGTGTGTGGGGTGAAATGCGTTGCCACTCATCTCCCCCTGACCGCTCTGAATTCTTAAAATACAAGTCACTGCTTTATCATGCTTAGTCAATAGTTAATCAATGTATCAAAAAATGTATTCAGAACATAATTGGGAAGAGAAAGCATTTTAATTTTTGTCTTAACAGCTGCAAAACTGTATTAAACTAATTCTTACCCATTGAATCGTCTACCTTTGCAAACTCTATTTGAAAAGACAGTATGTAGATAATATAAGGGATATCTTGGGGTTTGTTTCTTTAATTATATGAAAAAAAAAAAAACCAAACCCTTTTGCTTCATTTATTTTCTGATGTGCTTGTGAATTTTACCTGACAGGGTTTGAAACCAGGATTAAATGTGTGGAGAAGGAGGTGCGGGAAAAGACGAGCTAGAATACTAATATGTGCATACATCACAGGTTCCAATCTGCTCTTCTGGGTTGTTCTGATGTAAAAGTTACTCTTTCTTCCAGAAGTAGAACTATTCATGAGCTATATATATTCAGTATTTTCTTTCCACTCTTAGTTTTACTTATCATAAGCATAGAGTGCCTGTTAGAACTGAGCCCTGTCCTCCAACTACTCTGTGCAAGGAAGATACTGAAATGTTAGAAGAACTGGTTCTCAAATTTATTTCAGTATACAGAAGAGTAACATTTTTTTTTTTTTTTAGTGGAATTAATTTTCCATTTAAATCTTCTTGTCAGTAGGCCTGTTCTTAATTCTGTATATTTGATCTCTTAGAAGTCATTTTCATATTACAGGTTGAAATTTACTGTTGTAAAATTTGAGAATCCACTTTAACTTTCAGATGGATGACTGGTGGTGTGTGGATGCATAGCAGCTTTCTTGAAATTTATGACTGAAAACAAAGTCTCTCCACAGTTGTCCTTTTCTCCATTGTATATTTGGCAAAAAATGTATCACAAGTTGATAAAGTCGAGGCCTTGGAATGATGTAATTAATTAGTCCTCATATTCGTACAAAAGTATATAACATATATGAGATTTTTTTATGTGATAGAAAATTAGGGAGGAAATAAAGGAAATATTCACCTGGACTACCAATGTAATGTAGCAATGGGAAAAGCAAAATCTAACCTCATAAAACCTGAGAGGGTTTTCAAAGACCTAATAGAAATATTAGTGTCATCTTGCAATAACTTATCATAAGATGAAATGTTCTGATCACTTGTCTTCAAGAAGAAATAACTGAAATTGGATCAGGTGCTGAGGAGAGCTATCAGGATGGCTTGAATATGGAGTGAGACTGCCTTGTTATAGAGAGATGAGGGTGATTCTCTTTTGTTATGGACTCCATCTGCAAACTCAGGAGGGAATCAACAGAAGGAAAGCAGAACATTGTTATAATGGACGCTTTTGGCATGAAAACAACTGAACATCTATTACCCCTGATAAAATTTTCTTGCAAAACATTGGAGAAGATCTCCCTGTTAGAGCATATGGGTTCTGAAAAACCCAGTGGCAGCAGCAAGGGATGACGAAACACTCTAGAACTTTTGAGATGGAGTTTGTTCAGAATTTTTCAGAAGGGATTATATGCTTATCAGTGATATGGGCTCAGGGAAATGGTTGCATTTAGCTTCTATAAGAGCTTTAAATTTAGTCATACCATACAACATGCCAATCCATTTCCCTTTCATTCCATTTAAAATGCAGCTTAAGAAACCCTTCATTCTTTTTTGGCACTTGCCAATGTTTAACCCCTCTGGAGGAACTTCTCTTCTATGTCAGGTTTAAGCTGCTTGTCTGCTCCTTACCAGGCTAAAGCCACATTGTGTGCAACGTGTCTCTTTATTCTTGTTTCTTTTGCCTTTCCTTCAGCAGCCCGCTAGGCCTCCTGAAGGGAGATTAATCTTTCTTGCTCTCTTATTCCTTAGCCTGTCCTTAGGACTGGCTCCCCCTCTGTATGGCCTGACACGCACTTATGAATGCCCCCTAAAAATAGATCATATTAAAAATTATTTCCAATCATGGCCCTTTCATAAAAGGAGTATGAAAAAATGGGCGATGTAGGCATTTTTATACGTTCTTCTTTTATCCTAAAAAATCAAGGGCAGCAAAGAAAGTGTTGGCAGTAGTTTGTGGAGCTGAAACAGCTAACAATGAAAGAGAATTGTAAAGGAAAAGGAAAGACAAGCTTAGAAGAGCTTTGGTCTCAGGATTCTTGTTCTTTTTCTCTTTTTCTCTTTCTGTGTCATGAATGAGAAAATGTCATTTTGCTTTTGGGTGGCATGCCAGCATCTTTGCTGGGACTACTCAGATAACACTACAGGCTTCTCATTAGCTCTCAGTTGTTCTGAAAAGATGTTTTTCGGATTAATCCATTACCAACTGTCATAGAGGCTGTGCTGTACTCTTTCTGGATAAAGTCAGGATCACAAAGTTTGGGAAATACTTTGGAGGGTACTTAGGTAACCTGCATACTGTGGGACTACTTGTCTATCCATTTGGGTAGAAATGAGTATACTTTCAATACAATTTTATTTAGTAGAAAGGTACTTTACATGAGTAATTTTAAATGTCATGGATTCCAAATGGAGCAGGATAACTCATAGTAGTCCCTCTGTCTTGCCTGGTGCATTAGATCATCAACAGTGGCTGCGGTATTACAGAGGTGGAAATACAAAAGGCGTTGGACAGTTGAGTTTGAAGTGTGGACATTTCATTCTGGACAATGTGGACAGAGCTGAAAGAGACACATTTAAGTCATTATAAATAAATTTAGATGATTTTTCTTAAATATCTCCTTATATTTATGAAATTATTTGCCTCCTCTCTGGCTTTTTATGTACTCAGTCTTGATTACCATCTTTTTGTTTGTTTGTTTGTTTTATTTTTCTATAAGCAACTTCTGTGCATTTTACTATCTGCATCCCTAGAGCTAAGGCAATAGAAAGTTGACTTTTTAAGCAAATGCTGTTGATGTGTCAACCTTGTAAGCATATGACATCTATTAGTATTGTATCTAAGTGTCTGTGGGTAACATAAAAAGAAAAGTATGTTGTGAATGGCATTGTATTGTTTTTTATAAAGACTTCTGGACAGAGTTTTCATGGAGTCTTTAGTATTACTGTTGCTTAATAAAATTACAGCTAGGTTGTAAAATTATTTAATTTAGGATAAATTTCCTGAAGGCAACTTTAATATAGATAAGATTGGATTCTGATACTCTAGTAACTGTATAATATAGTGGTGGTCTTCCAATTTGATATACACAAAGATTAATCTTAAAATAATAGGACAGATCAAGATGTTTTGAGAAATCTGCTACAGTGACTATAATTATGTGTATTATCAGTTTCATGTAAATCTTACTAAGGATGATGGATAGAAATCCCAGATAGAAATGATTGTAACAATGCACCTTTTGTGGTCCCTGAAATTAATTTAATAAATGTTTTGGAGATTGACTAATATACACATAATGACCTTTTTGTTTAGGTTAATGTAAAGTCTAATGTATCTTGGAGATTAGTATTGATCAGAGTAAAGCCAAAATCAATCTTGGATTTTGAGGGTCATTACACTTGGAAATAGGATGCAATACAGAAGATACTGCAAGTGTTAGGTTGTGGAAGTCATTTGCAGTAATTATGGAAAAATAATCTTTTATTTAGTTGAGTGTCTAAAAAAAAAAAAAACCAAACCAAAAAAACTCTAAAGGACAACCTGGTAAAAGATTAGTTATTTAAATAAGTAGTACTTAAACTCCTTCCTTCTTTCCTTAGTTTTACAGATTATATCAAATATTCTTGAAATCTGTATTAAAGTTTGCTGCTTCTTCAGTGGTAGAGGGATTTTGTCCTCCCTGTTAAAAGTCATGAGCTGGTGTTGAGGTAAAAGTAACCTGTGTTTGTTTAGAAACATTATTTATTTATTTTTAAATGGTAGAATGTTTTCTGTCTTGATTCCCTTCCTTAGATGCTTTGGTTATATTCAATCTGCACAGCTGGAGAAGTGCATGTGTGGAGATGTGAAAGAAGTAATTACATTAAAATGTATCCTTCAAATATTGCTTAGCAAACATAATTGATTTTGCTGAAGGTGAATTAGTGATGCTTGCTAAATAAGAAAAGTTTGAACAGAATATATTTTAATTTGGATTTTTTTGTTTGTTTTCCTTGATATAAAGTCTCTGGCCTGAGTACTTAACTTAAACATATCCTGGTGGCAATTTTGAAGATCTTGGCTGAGAGTTTTCAACAGAAGTCTTTCTGTAAATCTGACTTAACTAAAATGCTTATTCTGTATGAAGTGAAATAGCAGAAACAGTATTTTATCCAACATTCCTCTGTAAAAGATATCTTACTTTCCCCTCATGTTTTCAGAACATATTAAAATAAATTAAGGTTATTCTAGTTATCTTCTGCACAACAGTTGTCTTCAGATATAACTTTTTTTCAGAGAGTACTGGAAGGTGTTTTCACAATTAATTGGTATAATTCCATTGATGTCTGTGATTATGCTTTGGCCTGTCATCTAGTTTTATATATTAAAGTCTCAAAAACTATAGTTAATCTAAATGATAGATTATGTATTCATATTTATGAATAGATACATATTTACAGTCTCAATGATGTGTTTGAATGCAAATGGAAGTTTATATATGCATGCACATGCATATTAGATTCAGGGACCCTGTAACATTGTCCTTGAAAATGAAAGCCTTATATAAATGCAAGCTATTGATATTGGAAGTGTTCTTCAAAGCTGCTTTATTTAAAGATATTTAACTATTAATAATGAGCTACATCCCAGATATAGCATTAGTTCATATTCTGAGAGATCAAAGTGCGGAGATTATAGACAACAGTTCGCAGGCTATAAAAGTCCTTTTACCTGAGCAGCTCTTCTTTGGACTTTTCCTGAATTCTTTGTGATAGTTATCCTCAGATAAAATCTGCAGTGTGTATATTAAGAAATTCACCTTATTTGTATGTGAAATAACACTTTGAAATATATTAGCAGAAATTTTTAGAGAGAGGACTAATATGTGCCACCTTTTGCTGCGGTGAAAGTAATACAGTTGCTTTGGGTTGAAGGTATGCTCAGCAAAAAAAAAAAAGAAAAACCAAAAACCAAAAAACTCTGATAATTGTTTTTCAGAATACAATTACTTAATCAGAATGAACCTATTTTTAAAAATGCCTCAGGAAATGTAGCTTTTATTGTAGAAAAATTTTGCTTCTTACTGAAAAGTTTTGGATAGAATTTGCAAGAATATTCTTTTTCAGTTGGCATTCTGACATGTGATAGATAGCATTTAGTTCAGTTTTACTAACAACCTTATCATTAATGCTTCCCATTTCTGTTTCCAATGTTCACAAAAGATGCTAGAGTTTAATTAGAGTTATCATTCTTTAGATTCCCAAAAGAAGGAAGCTGTATAGTAATAATATTATAATATTAACATACTTTATGATTTTTTCTTTTTTTTTTTTTCTTTAATGGAACCAATTCATCATGGTCAGAAAAGGTAATGATTTTTCCATTGTGCTGAATCTTTATATTAACTCTAGTGTACTGTATGAATTATTTAATAAAGCACAGGAAGAACTAATCTACTTCAAGCTAACTAATCAGCCTCCAGATCCAAGTGAGTTGTTCACAGCAATCTGTTCTTCAGCGTATGGAATTCAAATGCTAATATATTTCATATGCAAGACCATTAATGCAGAAAATGTGTATTACAGAAAGTGATGCAGCCACCTGATTCATTTATTTAGTTAGTTTTGAAGGACCCACTCAAAATGGGTCATGCTTGCACTGTGCAAGCTGACTTTGAGAAAGTTTGGAGATGGTATGAAACCTGACCTATTTTTTGAACTGGGATTTCAGAAACTGGGCTGAAAGAAAAATCAAGCTTTATAAACTTTTTTTTCTGCACATAGAAAGGTTGATGTTTGGACACTGATTTTAATCCCTTTCAAAAAATTCCTGTATTAAATGTGCATCTGAGTTAGGCACTATTAGGCATTATTTCTTCACCAGAGAGTCTTGGTCACTAAGTAAATTATAATTTATACCTGTGTAAAAGCAGTGGAGACTCAAATTGCATTTAGTCTAAAAAGATGATACTGTATTTCTTGAGATGCAGTTCCCTGTAATTGTTAGTACTTTGTTACTCTTCATTAATGGAATTGAGTACCTTTGAAGTAAAACACTATTATATTTTTTAAAATTTGAAGAGTATCATAGCACTGATACTCTGTTGCAAAGCACTGCTGGTTTGATTGGTATCACAGGTCTCCAATAGTGTTTTGCTTGAACTCTGTCTCCAACTATCATATAATCATTCTGGTTGGAAGAAATCTTTAAGATAAAGTTCCACTCTTAACCCATCACTGCCAAGTTGCCACTAAACCATGTCCCTCAGTACCACCTCTACATGTCTTTGAACACCTTCAGGGATGGTTACCACTTCCCTGGGCAGCCTCTTCCAGTGCTTTGCAACCAATTCTGTGAAGAAATTTTTCCTAATATCCAATCCAAACCTCCCTTGGTGCAACTTGAGGCCATTTCATCTTGTCCTATTGCTTGTTATTTGCAAGAACAGATTGATACCTACCTCACTATGATCTCCTTTCAGATAACTGTAGAGAGTGTTAAGATCTCCCTCCCCTCAGCCTTTTTTTTTTTTTTTTTTTTTTCCAGGCTACACAATCCCAGTTCCCTCAGTCACTTATGCTATAGACCCTTTACCATCTACATGACACTTCTTTGGACATGCTGCAGCACCTCAATGTCCTTGTAGTGAGGGACCCAACACTGAACAAGGTATTTGAAGTGCATCTTCACTAGTTCTGAGTACAGGGGTATGATCCTTGATCTAGTCCTGCTGGCCACACTATTTCTGATACAAGACATTAGACTTACTGGCCACGCTGCTGGCTCATGTTCAGCTGGTTGACGAAAAACACCCCCAGGTCCCTTTCTGCCAGGAAGCTTTCCAGCCACTCTTCCCCAGGCCCGTAGCCTTGCATGGGGTTGTTGTGATCCAAGTGTGGGATCTGGCACCTGGCTTTGTTGAACCTCACATGATTGGCCTTGGCCCATTAATCCACCTTGTCCAGATCCCTCTGTAGAGTCTCCCTATCCTAGGGTATATGAACATCCCTGCCCAACTTGGTGTCATCTGCAGACTTACTGAGGGTGCCCTTCATCCCCTCATACAGATCAGTGATAAAGATATTGAAGAGAACAAGCCCCAGTACTGAGCCCTGGGGAATACCACCAACTAGACCAGCCACCAGATAGATTTAAATCCATTTACCACCACTTTTTTGGTCCCAGCCATCCAGCCAATTTTTTACCCAGTGAAGCATGTGCCTATTCAAGCTGCGAGCAGAAAAGCAGATCATAATTCAGATCTTCTGCCTCTTATGAGAATTCTAAGATGAGTAGTTAATATCATATTTTCTGACTTTGAGTCTTACCTGTAAGAAAAAAAAAAAGTGTGAATAGTATTATTAGTAAAAACATGACATTTGTGATGCCTGTAAGTAGTATGACTTGATGTGTTGCTGTTTTAATTACTACCATAACTCTACCTTTCCAAAGTGGAATGATAGCTGCCAGAACACAAAAGAAATTTGTGAAAGAAGAGCTATTTGCTCTTAGTTACTGCAGTTACTGTTTTGCTGATGTAGCCTGTTCTCTCCTTTCTGAATTTCTCTATCCCTTTCACAATCCTCTAGTAAAGTCCCAACAGCTCTTATTTTGCTGAGCTCTCTGCACAAAAGGATGGCCTATCCTTTGTTTGTCCTATATGTGAGAACCTGTAGTAATCAAAAAAGAGACTGATATTTGGGATTTTTGACAATGACTGACACTAGTATTTTGTTGCAATTCAGTATTTTACATGCTGATATAGTAACAAGTTTCCTCTGAGTGTATGTAAAGTCCACTTTAAAAATGAGCAAAGTGAGTCTAGAAATCATTCAGGACACAGAAAATGATGGCATGATCTGATCAGTTGATACCAAAACCAGTGCAAAGATGTTATTAGGTGGGGTCCTCTTGGACCACTTTTATATACTCTTTAGTTCATTTCTAATGCATTAAATCTCAGTGCTTTCTAGGCAATCCTTTTCCAACTAACTGATTTTTTTGGCTCATAACAAATGCATTTTTGTGGGTTTGTGTTACAACAGTTTAGTGGTTTTCAGATACAGTTTTGCCTGCCCCATGACAGCTTTTAGGAACACTTTGCATTATTGCTTTTTTCTTCTGATTTTGGAAAGAAGCCTGTCAGGACATAAAAAGAGTGTCTTAGCTCTTTGTTTTGATGGTAACTGTTCTGGTGACTTAGCTGCTTAGTCAACTTGCAAAATCGTAAAAGGCAAGCTTATTTGGAGAAAAGAGCAAGTATTTTACATTCTGCTACAATCAATTTTTTACTCTGAATTTGTTAGAGAATCAGAGTTTTAGTCATGGGAAGCAGTGATATTACATACCTCCCATCTTAATACAGCAGTTCTTTGTGTATGCTCAAGGCATAATTTGTCATAAAAGTGCTACTGCAATAAAACAAAGGCCTTTTTTGTCTTGATAAATAAAAAAACCCAGTGAATACTATCTTAGTTACTGTAATCATGTAAAAGTAAAATCAGGTTATTAAACTGAAGTAATGAGAATATTTTTGTCTATTAAATTGTGACATTTATTTATTTAT
>JANIJG010001027.1:0-46575 GCA_024611175.1 Megaceryle torquata | reverse complement strand
CTTTTCTGCAACTGTTGTTGCCTCAAAATCATCACAGAAATGTTACTGAATCTGATGATTTTCCACTATGGATATTGGCATCAACTATACTTCTATAGCACAGATCCTCTAAGGAACTCAGCCTGAGCATGTAAGCATGTCACTACCCTCCCGAAGCATGAAGGTAGTCTCTCATATGTGGATGCTTAGGCTCAGGGACCACAAACTTGCTCCAGGCTCTTCTAGCAGAAAGTAACAGGTAAGTTAAAAATCCAAGTTACACCTACATATATGTTCATACAAACTATACTTCACAGACTGCATGGCAAGTATATCAAAAGAACTACTGGGTGTAATAATTTTAACTTTTCTTTTATAAAATTCTTTAGAGACTACAGACATGGATTGTAAACTACTGAACCCAAACCATTTTCAGGCAGGAAATGCCAGGCAGCTGTCTGCCTGAATCCAAGGGCTGCTCAGGGCTGCAGTAACAGGTCTAGGGGAAGGATTACCTTTGGAGGGTGAGGATCCCACCTGAAGAGCTTAGAACAAGCTTGTTATTGGCAGATGCATCCCATGCAGGGAATAACATGGGATGTTGCATTAGGGATGGGAGAGAGTAAC
This sequence comes from Megaceryle torquata, assembly GCA_024611175.1. Classification (NCBI taxonomy): domain Eukaryota; kingdom Metazoa; phylum Chordata; class Aves; order Coraciiformes; family Cerylidae; genus Megaceryle; species Megaceryle torquata. The sequence continues at coordinate 45,969 of JANIJG010001027.1, read as the reverse complement.
AAGTCAGTGTTGGATGTCTCCTATGTTACTGAGAGTCTCAGCATGATTCTTTAGAGACTGGAAAGACTGATAACATAATTACCAGTCTGGCAATATTACTAGGGGTTTCTCCCCCCACCTCCCCAAACAACCCAGGAGTTCAGAAAGGCTGTAATTCTGAGGAGTTCTGGGAACTGGCAGCACAACAATACATCATGGGAAGGTCATCAGTGAGGCAGAAGCAGAGGACACATTACAGGGAAATGAATGTAGGAATTAGGGCTCCCCAGACAAAATATTTAAGAAGTTCACTGGAAGGACAAGCACCCAGAAGGAAGCTGCAGGATGAAAAGAGATTGATACAGAACAGCAATTATTTGTGTGCCCACAGGACAGTGCTGTTCTAGAAGCCCAGCAATAAGCTATAGATCAAAGTGGCAAATCCATAAACCCAGAGGAAAGGCTTTGGAATGAGGCTCTGGTTTTGAGGATCTCCAAAGGCAGGAGTTTACTTTAGATGAAGAGAAAAAGTCCCCTATATATAGCAGAAAAGCCAAGGCAGTAGCTGCATCAGAAAAAAATGAAAGTCACAGATGCAAGCTAAATATGTGCAATCTCACTTTAACACACAAGGTCAACATCTACCTGGTGATGGAACTCCTGGGGACAGATGAGACACAGCTAGGATGTGACCCTTGCTATTAGGGAGAGGGGTTTCCTCCACTGAACGCTAAATTCAGGCAGGTTTAGAGATGAATGAAAACTGCATGCCATAAGGGAGGGCCAGGAATAGAAAGCCTGTGTGGGGGAAGAACGCTCTAGATGTAGTGAATGCATCTCCAAGAGGCTTTATCATTCTTATTTTGTCACTACTATCAACAATAATAAGAAAAGAGCTTACAGAGCGACCTCCCCAATCCCTAAGCAATGCATCCAGAGATTAGCAGCAGAGAGCAGTGGGCAGCTTGAGAAAACCTGTTCAACAAACATAGGGGCATGCATAATAAGATTACTGAATTGAAGTTGCATGTTTTCAAGAATAAATGTGATATTATTGCACTGGCAAAACCATAGTAGGAGCAGGGGAAAGGATAAGAACCTGCCAGAATGGAGGGATTGCTGCAGCTGAGCTATCAACAGGACAGGGACAAGTGGGAAGTGGAGGCAGCGAGGAGGAGAGGAAGTGCACATCCTACTTGACATGCAGATATGCAGAGAAGCTTTTTGCAAAGTGAATGATGTCATCATGTTTTTCTCAGCCTTCAGGACAGCAAGAGAAAAATAGATGAAACCAGCACATGCAGAGGAGTCTGTAAGACGAGCAGACTTCCACCCCCCCCCACCCCCCACCCCATGCAACACTAATTGCTCAAATATTGATCAGGGAAATAATGTGTAAGGACTGAAAAAAAAAATACAGATTTCTTTTTCTCCTTATAGGCAAAATGAGCAATGTACTTGCAGAGTTGCTGGGAAGGTCCAGGTGACCAGAGGATTTTCAAGACCATAGAAGTTAATTGAGATGTTGAGTTGGTCTAACTTATTTGTTTTTACTGGAAAGCATGGAAAAACTGCAATCTGATTTTTCAGGGTGCCATGAAGTCTAGTTAGACTTACTGTTAAGCCGGCCATCCCAGAGGGCACAAATGTCTCCCCAGGCAGGTAGACCTACAGATCCTAACTAGCTTAGCTGGTAAAGAACAGCTATAGGAGGGAATTCTTTGGAAACTCAGCCACTAGCCGGGTTGTGGGTGACAGAAACCAGCTGCTTGGACTTAGTCTTGGTGAGGGAAAGAGCAATTATTATTAAAAGTCCAAACCTGAATGCTGGACAACTGTTAGCCACTACTGCACTGACACAGACATGAAAGGAGCTTCCATTTGGCTGCAGAGAGATGATTTTCTTTCCTGAGGAAAGGAACTACACCACAAAATGTAATAGCTACTCCAGAAAATATCTGCACCTCTTCTTCATCTGGGGTAAATCCAGACAGAAGCAAGCACCAGAGTCCTCTATTGTTAAAAATAGATTATGCGAGTACACCAAAGTACAAGAGGAATGCTATTTAATAAACAAAACCACACACAAAAACCAAACACCAAACTGTTGAGATGGGGGGGAATAATAAAAAATAAAAAAAGGAGAAATACGCAAAAACAGTGATTACAGGAAGAGGAGGAAGCATCCATAAAGACTGCAGAGTATTTCTCAGGGATATATAGGCAAATAAAGTCACAGCAAGCAGGAGAAACTGAGCCTTTAGAATATCCTGTAAAGCTAGAGAGAGATATTAAAAGTTTTATTTAATAACTGTCAGTTCAGTATTTTTTCATTTGGTAGAGAGCGAGCCCCTCGGTGCCCCATTTTGTGCATAAGGGCTTTACCCACTGAGCAAGGTAAGCGCAAGGGACTACAGGACAGCAAGTACTGCCAAGTTCAATGGACTGATGGGTGAAATCAGGTACCTGCTACACAATCTGACCATGGAAAAGGGCTGGAGTGCTGCCCCACAGCACCTTCTGCAAGGACAGTGCAGCTTTGGTTACAACTGCAAGGGACTACAGCACTATAGGAGAGGAGCAAACACCCTCTACGAGTGCTTGGGGGGGGGGGGACAGCAAGGACGGTGCTTCAACAGTTGTTTAAGGTCTCATCATAGATCTTTCAAAGAGTGAGTATTATAAAATCTCAGAGTGTTCTTTCCAGTCACGTACAGGGTGAAGCATCACACATAAATTAAGACACTGCTTGCCATGAGATGGTTAGTTTAAAAGCCAGACAGATTAGTCAAAAGATATAGGTAAATCCCTAGTGGATAAAGAAGAAACAAAAATTAAGGTCTGGAGGATACTTTGTCTCTTATTTAACTGCTGTTTTCCACCCTGAGGTACATCACATATAATTCCTTTTTTAAAAAGCAAAGCCAACCACAAATAGAAAACAACTGACTCTCTCAGGATGTAACCAGTCCCAGTATAACCATGAGAAGTTTTGCAGTAAGCTGATATGGAGGACTCTGGTCAGGTGTTGAATGTTAGAATAAAATGTTAGAATTAAAACAGTGCAAGAAAGCCTATCTGGCTAGAGCAGGAGTTAGACAATGGAGTATGGCTTACAGAGGGACTGTGTTGAGTTTGGGGACAATCTGCATTTGTAGCCATTTTCTAGACTTCTTAAAGAGAACATGAAGGGAGACTGTATTGGATACATTCAAATGGGAAAACCTTTGAGTTGCGCAGCACAAGTCTGAAGAAAAATAATTGAGAGTACTACAGATTTTCCCAACAGTGATTTTAGGTCCTTCAGTGACAATTATTAAACCTCAGAATAGTTTACTTTGCTCCTTTTCTATAGGAATAGTTTGAGCCCTCAGACCTGGCAAAGCAGATGGAGTCTGGCTTTAGGAAAGGTGACAGTTCCTGAAGGCCCATGGCCTCAGCAAAACTGCTCAGCTGAGCAGACAGCTGAGGAAAGATGGCCAGGAGCTATCAGGCAGAGGCTCAAATTTAGAAAATGCAGCCTGAAATGGAGCCTGGGCACAGCTGGTTAGGTCAGATAACAGGTCAGGTTGCCAAGTTCCACTCCTCACGTCCTTCCATCAGAAGTTGAAGGCTGGATCCAGGCTATTCTATATGAGGAATGAATTCTCATGAAGGTGATCAAAACAAAGGGCATACTCTGTCATGAGAGGAAAGCTATCCACCATCAGGGAGAAAAATCAGTTGAAGAATAAACTTAGTAGCTCTTCTGTTCCTGATTGGTAAACTAATTGTTCATCATGTCCATTTTCCTTGCTAAACTTGAAATGAGTAAAAATCTGCATCTGGGAACTGCTGGAATGTTTGAGGTCTGAGAACATACAGCACCATTTTCATTACCATAATGAAGTCACAGAATGGTAGCTTTAAAGAGAAGGATAATAATGCATTACAATTCACTCTCAATTAATCCAGAGCCTGCAATGCTGAATGCACTTACTCCGAGAATTTTCTCAGAAAATGAAGCTAGAGTGTATTTCATTTATAAATCACAAAAGACATTTATTTGGCAAGAATGACCCCTGCTCATATACAATAAATCATGAACATCAACAGTCTCTAATGGATTTTGAGTCAGTGCCACAGACAGCAAAGCCCGGGGCCTGTGTTTCAGGATTCCAGGACCGTGCCAAAGGAGCCTTATAAATGATTAATTCATTCAGCACACTGTCATCTGTGCCATTGGAGAGAAAGAGACATTCTGGGGCTCTGTTTGTTATTAAAAAAAAAGAAAAAAGTTATAATGGGTTCAGCCACCAACCATGCCTCTCCCTTCCCCTGCCAGAATAAGCCATTTAGCTCCACACTTCATAAAATCCCTTCCCCAAACTTTTGGTCACACTCTGGGTTCATGATGGGCAATGTTTTGATAAGAGAAAGAAGATGGGAAGAAGGTCTGTTCTTGTAAGTAGCCCACCAAAGCCATGGGTGGAGCTAAGGTTTGCATTTGCTAATGTACATACAACAGGGAAGTGACATTAAAGAGGTAGCTGGGGCCTCTTTCTACTTCTTTGCCATACTGTGAGGACTCCAATACATAGAAAACTCAAGTTTTGGTCCCTACTGCTCAGTCTCTCATGCTTTTCCATTATTCATCCCACAGTTATCAACCTCTCCCCCTTCACTTTTGTCCCCATGGTTACTGAATCACTGTGTTCGCAGAGATTTTCCTCACTAAAGAATATGTGACTAACATGAGACAGCTAAATTATCAGAGCCAACCCTGACACTGGTATGTCTTTAACATGGATCTTTATCTTCCAAATGCCTTCAAATAGATTTGTTGCACTGGCACCAACTTCAGAGTAAGCAGCACTTCAACTATTGACAGAGACAGAGCTGCAGAAGCACTGCACAGGGAGACTTAAAATAGGCTGGAATCAGGTAAAGGATGAAATTCAAATGCTAGCTTTAGCAGACCTGCAGCTTACACAATAGAAATAATTAGGAGATGGATTTCACCACAAAATTTTAAATTAAGCCCTGCTAGAGAAGGTATTATTTCCTGATTAGACCTAGGTCCAAGAGTTCAAGTAGATTTCTTCTTCTTAAGAGCCAGTTTGGTTAAGCAGGAGGAAACACACGTTTTAGGCCCCAATAAATCACTATTACAAAATGCACCAAGACAGACCACTGGGTAACAGTTTACAACCTTCATCCACAGCACTCAGTATGCTGACCTAAGGATCAGTGGAGCTGTTCCCACTGAGAGCATCCTAGGCTGTCCCCAGGAACTTCAAACCAGACCCCTACCAAACTGCTCCCTCCCCTCCTCCCCGTGCAAAAAAAAAAAAAAAGCAACAACCAACCAAACACTTTTTCTCCTCTGAGAGGCCTTTCTCCCCTTCACTCATAGCATCCATCCAGCCACAAGCACCTAGACGCTAAAGCAAGTGTAGCAAGACACCTCACATAAACATCACCAGTCATGAACCAATACAGACAAGACTTGATGTGGAGATCTTACCTTGGCCGCTACAGAGGAGTTGGGCTTCTCCAGAAGGTCCCAGAGCTTTTTCCTTTTGTCAGCACAGCAGGTGTTATCAAATTCCTCCCCTTCCCTTTCCCTCAGTGTCTCAGCTTCTCTCTTCAGCTCCTCATTCATCTGCTCTTTCTTCTGGTGGTAGCGGGCCTGGCAGCAGGACTCCAGGTAGATCTCGTCCACCCCCCAGTAGTCCAGCTCCTGGCTGAAGGACAAGGCGCACATCTCCTCCATCATGTGCAGCTTGCCAGTACGGTAGAAGTTCAAGATTGAGGTGAATGCCCCGGGATGCCTGTCGAAGAAGTACTCATTCTCCTCCAGGTTGTAGTCATCACAGATCTCCATGAGGGAGTCGTGTGTGTTGCAGTCTCTGAGCTTACCCAGCCTGGTCCGTGGCAACCTGTCCAAGGTCCGCCAGAGAACCTCGTGGGCCAGCCCCCCCACGTTGAGCTTGACCCTTCGGGAGCAGGCCTTGCTCCTGACGATCTCCGTGGGGTCTGGAGGCAAAGAGGTAGTAGAGCGAGATCCATGCTTATTCATCCCCAGAGGCATCGCTGGTCCCCCTCCGGCTGGACGCTCCAAGGTGCGGCGTGGGGCAGGGCGCGCGGGGACGGGGTCTCCTCACCTCTCCTTCCCCTCCATGCCCCAGAGCTGCAAGAGAGGCCAACCATCGGTCCCCGACCGCTCACCCCCGCGCCCGCCGCCGCCTCGCCACGGCCTGATCCGTGCCCGGCCCCGCTAATCGGCTCAGGGGGCGGCGGTGGCGCTGTCCGCGCGCCGGTGCTGAACCGCGCGCCGGTGCTGAACCGCGCCCCGCCGCCCGGGCGCTGTCCGCGGTGCTGGAGGCCGCCGCTCCCACGTGCCAGCCCCGGCGCTGCCGCCGAGCTCCCCCGGGCGGCGGACGGGTGTGTCCCCCCCACCACCCCGCCCCCGCCTCTGCCCCGGGGAGGGGGTCGCCTGAACAGCCCGGCCGAGGGAGATGCGAGGCTAGCTAGCAAAGGGCTGGGAACTACGGACTGATGGGGAAGGCACAGAGCTCCCCCGAGCGCCGCTCGCCACCCGGGCCGCTGGCCAGGGATGGGCTAGCACGTTGTCCCCCCAGTCCCAGAGCGCACCAGCCCCGCCACCCACCACCGACCCACGGTCCCGCCCGCAGAGGGGCCCTGCCGGACTGCACACGCCGAACACGGGGGGCTCCTACGACCCAGCCGGGACAACCCCCTTCCTCGGAGCCGGCTGTGTCCCCTTGCCCTGCCCAGCCATGTAGGCTGCAGGGAGACGCGGAGGCTTTTTATAACTCCTGTCATGCACATTCCCCGAGGAAAGAGCTAGGGAAGAGAAAACGGGATATTTCCAGCCACTCTAACAACGCACTCTACCTCTCTGGGCTGCTGAGGGACACCCCCCCCCCCCCGCTGACCTCTACATAACAGGGAAATCAACGACAATTTGAATAATGAAAAACCCCGAGCCTTCCTTGCAGAGCCGGGTGGCTCATGACAGCCCTGAGCACTGTTGCTTACACAAGATGGCACGAAGAGAAAGCCCGGCGCAGAAAGGAACAGCTCCTCCATGCCTAGCCGGCACAGCTCCGAGGGCTCGGCCCCACTCTCCGTCGATCCAGGTGTCCCCCCCAGCCCGCAAACCGAAATAGCCTCGCTGCCTCCGGGCCGCCGCCGCACACGGGGAAATGCTCCCCTCCCTCGGCCCGCGTCCTACCTCCTCCTGCGGGCTCCCAGCGAGGCTGTGCGGGGCTGTGCGGGACCGAGGGCGGCTACATCCTGCGGCGGGGCGGGCAGCAGGGGCGGCCCCGCTCGCATCCCCCCGCGGGCAGCCTTAAGGCGGAGGGATGGCGGCAGCGCTCCCGGCTGTCCACGGAGCCCAGGGGGAGGGGAAGGGAAGCGAGGTAAATCGGATCCCTCGGCAGGAAGCTTTCCAAGGCCTTCCCTCGGCTGCGGCTCCTCACTCCTGCCTACAGTCAACGCCGAAGCCGCATCTGCCCCCGCCCCCAAGCCCTCTCTCCGTGCAGACACAAAGGAAAGCTCCGGTACTTCCTTCTGCTGCCTCGGAACGGAGATCAACAAGTCTAGTCTGAACCTCCAGCTTTTCCTTGCAATTCTGTCCCGGAGTTGTTTGGAGTGAATTGGAAGTTGGGGGTGGAAGAGAGGAAGGCAGCTCCACCGTGAGCTGGGATGCAGCATTGCAGGGAAGCTTAACGCTTTCCTGGCCGGGGCCCGCCGCCCCGGGGCTGATTTACAGAGGGGGAGGCACCTGGAGCAGACCTAGCACTGGGGGAGAGCCGCAGCACTCCTCCTTAGGAGGATAGGGCTATTCCCACCATCCTCCAGCTCCTGGTGGTATCACCCGTGGAAAGAGGAGCAGGGATTGCTAGAAGAAAAACGATGAGCAGAGAGCCTCGAGGATAAGCTCAGCAGGGCCCCTGCTGCTTCTGAGGCCCTGCTTGCTGAGCCAGGAGCAACTGAGCTCTGTAAGGCTGCACATTGCTCTCTAAGGCTGCACATTGCTCTGTGTGTGGGGAGTCAGCTGGGCCCAGGCCCTCACCCCAGCAGCCCCTCAACAAAGGAATGAGGCTGTTCTCACAGTGGTTGCATATACTTACAGATGCAGATAAGAGGAATGGTAGTGGATCGTTGCTGCTGATTAGGCCCATAAATATATTTAAAAGGAGCATGTACTAACCTGAAAATACATCAGAAATGGAGACAATGGTGACCTGTTGGGCAACAATACACCATTCAAAGTATCCCTCTGACACTATCCTTCTTGCCTTCCTCCTTCACTCCCAACAGGGGAAATAGACCTTAACAGGAGCCTGGAGTTCCATTAGCACTATTTAATGGACACATTAGCATCACTTAATGCAGTTCACCTGCTTAGGCTTGTGTACCAGAGGTACAGAGCAATGCTTATTAGCCCTTTATCCTCTTGCACTGATTTGACTGTTGGACTCTAGAGACAATTCCTATTACAAGGTTTCTAACATAGGAGCCAAGTGTCTGATTTTATCCAATTAATTATGGAAAAATACTCAGTGCTGCTATCCCTCACTTTCTATGCTTCTCTCCCTAGCCCCCACCTGGCTCCCATTGCCCACTGTACACAATATCAATGCTATGCTGTTATATTCAGTGTTTGAACATCCACATCTTCCCTAGAGGTAGACATGAACTCTTTTTCTCTGGTACCTCCCACAACTGTGTATCATCTGTATATTTCAGAATTTTTTACAAGAACAAGTGGGTCCCTACCTTCCTTTTGCAGATGAGGAAAATAAGATATAGAAAAGCAATGATCAATCAGCCAGAGGGGAAGTGGAAAGAAGAATTGTGAATAAAACCTGTTGACCAGCTTAATCACAGCCCAGTATCCCTCCACCAAAGTAGCTCCCCCTGCCCCATGAAAATCCTCAAGCAGTAGCCAGAACACTTAAGTTCTCCTCTTACTTTCTCATCATTTCACCTCCAGATCCTACTTTACTCCTCTTACAACAGAGTTGAAAAGCTCTGATCAGCACTAGGAAGCTAAATCTGTTAATGATTACAAAATGCTTTGAAACTTCCAGCTGTCAGGTGCTGTAGGAGAGCAGGTTATTTGTTTGTTAGCACTGGCATCCAGGGCACATTATCACCCCTTGTGACAAATCCAGGCTGCTATTCTACAGGAGGAGGATGCTGGGAGGGAAAATGACCCTAATGCAGGGAATTGCATCAGATTCAATGCAGTTAAATCACTGTAAGAGAGGCAACTTGGGTTTATCAGCAGGGCATTTTTATCATCCTGCATCACCCTTGCTACCCTGGCCAATGTCATTCACGTGTTCTGGCAAAAGGCCGGAGAAGCAGCTGTGGAGTGGGGCAAACAAAGGGGCAGCAGAGAAGCACAGAGCCCTCAACTGCCGAGTGCTCACCCTTCCACACATGCCTTCTAGCATGCGCTGAAAAATCATACTGGAGTCTCAGGTAGAAACTGCAAGAGGGAGTCCTGCCCAGGGCAGACGCACCAGGTGATTGTGCCTGGGGTGATGCAGGACTCCAGAGAAAGGAGAAGTTTCCACACCCAGGATGTCTGTTCCCTGCAGCATTTCTTGTCCCACAATGGGGAGTTTGTCAGCAAGGGGCAGTGTAGGCCTGGGGATGCTGAAATGTGCAGCCTCCTTGCTCTTCTCCAAGGTCATCTAACTCACTCTTGGTTTGGATATTCCTTTCAATGGATATTTTTGTAGCCTGAGCTTCCGAAAAGTTAATTTATGGTTTGTTATTTCCACAGCCTACGGAACCAGCCAACCACTTGAATGCAGTCCATGGCAAACCCTGTTTCTTTCCAGGTATTACAGCAGTTATTGACAAGGAAACACCTTAAGCCTCAAGTACTTTAGAGGAAACATGCAGAGTATGGCAAATAAATGTTTTTATGGGCTGACAGGCAGTGGTATTTACATATTTGGATCTCACCTGCCACGCAGGAAAGGTCTGTAAGACATTGCTCATTGAGCTACAACATGACTGGGAAATAGGTTGAACCTAGATGTGGAAATAGCCCTCTGCTAATCTATAGTAACTCCTCTGCCTGCATAGGGAGAAGTATCACATCTTCACAAACACTCACACCTGTACAACAGCCCAACATCCTGTGAAGCAAGAGGGGAGGCTGATTTACATAATTTTACTAGTCACAGAAAAACAAAGGGCTGTGAGAAAAGGAAGGCTCCTAGCCAGTAAACAAGTGCTCTGCCCTGTCACAGCAATGGTATGTGGAATGTGGAACAATGGGTTTCCAGCAGAGATGGGCACAGCAGCTTTGGTGGCCCATGAGTTTGGGCTGGTTCCTGCTGCTGAGAGGGTGCTGGGCTTCACATTCTAAAACGAGCTATAAGATGTAACAAAACCCCATATTGTTCTTGCAGCCCAAGGGCCTTGTACTTGTCCTCATGAGTGGGAAAGACGGTCATAAACAATAAGCTGTTTCCATTGCAGAGTGTTTCCTATTATATCCCTTTAAGGATTCCCTTAGTTTCCAGGGATTTTCTTTCCAGCCTAGAAACACTTTAGATAAAATGGATATTTTCTTTTACAGGCCAAAATCCTTTCCCTTAAATGGGAAGAAAAAAAAAAAGTCAGGTTTCTTGGTAGAGGTTGGTAACAAGTGTTGAGAAGTGCAAAAAGAACTGAGATACACAGTGTAGAGAGGCTTGTGCTGCTGAGAACCCAGAAGCATGGAAATGCTGGAATACCAGGGAAAAATACCGGAGGCAGAAAGCAAGATACAATACAAAAATAGACCTTAAAATGACTAGACTCTCCTCGAAAAACCCCAACAGAGCTTGGATGGCAACATCAGCAGTAGCTGAGCTCCATCATCATCATGTTCTCCCTTGCTGAAAGCCCCTTTCAGATGAGTTCAGCAGTAGCTGCCAACTTACACTGCTGTGGGGGGAGCAGACTCTGCAGGCAATGGCCTTGGTAGCCACGGCTTTCCTGGCCCCAGCTACACCGTTCACTCTTGTCCTCTACCAGCTTCTCCTCTTACCATGGTAAAATAAAACCCTTCCCAGACTGTTTATGGTCGATAAAAGCTTCTTGGTCCAGAAAGCAGGGCTTGACTTCTGCCATGGTCACTGAGTTCTCAGAGAAGCACCAAAGGATCCGGGAGGGCTGATCTGCTGGACTGGATATCTGCAAAAGTGGGAGATGGAGGAAGAGCAGAGAGGTCTCAGCAAGGACCAGAGAGCAAATGCCTCTTGGCAGAGGGCAAAGTCTCTGAAAACTGTCTCAGCTGTGGAGGAGAAAAGACGGGTGAGGGCAGCCCTTTCTCATGTTTGGGAGGACAGTAGATTTGTGGGGACCCTGTCCTGTAAAAAGTTGACATTTTCAGCTTACCTAAACTTTTCCAATGCATTTTGAAGTCCCAGGACTGCCTGCAGTCCCCACCTTGTTGCAGGAGGCTTTCCTCCCTCCTATCTATCACCTTGAGGAGGGGCAGACCAGAGCTGCATCACCACTTGCCTGGCATCACTCTGCAAATGGCTGAGTCAGCCTTGGGCTCCCTTGGCCTTCGGGAAGAGGGCAGGAAACCTGCCAGTGCAAATTGGTTATTAGAGAAGCTTATGGTTCAGGTTCCTACAACGTGCATTCAGAACCATCCCCCTTGGCTCCAGCTTTCTGCCCTTCCCAGGATGTGCATTTCCTCCCACACATCTATTAAGTCTCCTCTCTGTGCTTGCTGACCACAAGCACACACTCTCTTCCTAAGGATGGCTCCACCAGACCCACCTTTCCTCTTGTCTTGATGAGGATGAGTCTGGAGAACTGACTGAAATCTGTGGAAGCACCAGCCTATTCCCTATGGTGGTAGGGTGTGCAAAACATCACCTCCTGCCTGCGACTTTTTTGCTTACATTGAGTTTGAAACCAAACTTCAGGGAGGAAAAATACCCAAACTTTACCTGCCCCTGTACCCCATGGAGGGGCCACTGGGACATTTCATCCTCCTGGTTTGTGTTGTTCAGATAGGGCTGGGACCAAGAGAAAAACAGCTGCCTATAATATGTTATCTACCATTCAGCTTTAAGCACTGAGCTCTGTGAGGGAATTGGACTTGCTATGTTACTCAGCAACTGCAAATTTATCAGCCCCAAAGGGCTGGAATGTCACGCTAGTCACCTCACCATCAGTCAGGAGGGAGGGAAGCAGAGCTAGAAGGGTTATCCAGTCTTCATGGTGGTGGAGATGTGACTTTTTTTTCACAAGGGTGACCAAGTGCCTGTCCATCCTAGCCTCTTTTTATCCAGCTACTGAGGACTGCAAATGGCCCTGCAGCCACTCCCACTCTTCGGGTGCTGTAGCACACCCCGCTAACTAACTAACTTCCCACACTAACTGCAGGCAGACCAGGCAGTCTCTTGGGAGAGCCAGGGTCCAGGACCTAGATGTGGTATCATTCCCAGGAATTCATGGACAGGAGGCCCTGCCTGCCTTCCTTAAGCTGCCCCCATGGCTGGGGTTTCTCTGGAAGCTGGAGGAGGCAGGTAGGCAGCTAGGTTGCCTTCCTGAGCTTCCAGAGGAAGCCCAGCCATGGGTGGAGCTTGCATATGGGGAAAACCCCTTGCACAGTCAGGCAAGGGGCTGCTGTTGAGGTGGGGCAGCTGCTGATGCAAGCAGCAAGGTGAAGACCTAGCTCTGAACAGAAGACATAAATAGGGCTGTGATGGGAAGTAGATCAATATAATTGACCCTGCCACGTTTGCCAGAGGCACTGGGCACTGTTTTTCTCCCCAGGTTGGAGGAAGCCTGACTCCTTTAACCAACATTTGGAGAACAAGCCTGCTTGAAGCATGTCACAACAGGCGGTGGGGAGCCCTCATCTGCTGTGGAGGGCAGGAGTGCTGAGAAAGAGCAGTGGAGGGAACAATGAGTCCACCTTCCCCTAACAGAGAATATACTGGTTTGATTGCTTCATGAAAGGCTTTTAGCAACAAGACTCTGAGAAGTACAGCTTGGGAGTACAGTTGGGTCTGCTAAAGAGCTCCCATGTTCCAGTTCCTGGCAGCATCTTCCCCACACAGTTGAAGCAAACACAAATGAAGTTGTAATAGAGCTGGGGCTCTGAAGGGCACTGCAGGATGCAGCTGCTCATAGAGTCTTCACAGCTGAGGAGGAAAAGTCAGGTCCCCTCCCTAAAGAGCTTCCACCTGAGCTTGCAAAAATTGTTCCCTGATGTCTGGAGGTGGCAACAGGTAGTTGTGACCTGAACAAGTTCCTGCATGGATTCATTCCTGAGCCACAGTCACCCACTTTCCAACCCTGGTTTCTCCTGCCCAGCTCCTCTTTAACAAACACAGGCTGAAGTCTCAGCCTTAGCAGTAAAGCAAACACATAACTAAGCCAACAGATAATATCTACTTCAGGGTCTACTGCTGGAAAAATGCCATTGCTTGAATGTCCTGAAGCATGATGAGTTTTCTCAGAATAATGAGAGTAAGAATTCCTCTGCTCTTGCATATGCGGATCCTGCATCCTCTGACTCTGCAGTCAGAGAGCAATTTCAGATGGTTCCTGGCAGGAAAATACTGTAATATCCCCTTTCAGACTCAGGGAAATTGAGACAGAGGATTAAAGTGACCTGCCAAAAGCTGCCTGGGGTGGGGGTTGAATGAGAAGTCAAATGTACTTCAAATCTGAGGAGACATCCTTTACTGATTCCTACCAAGATTGTTTCTCTTGTCCCAGTTACTGCAGCTAATGGGGAGCACATCTGTCAGAGGTTCCTGCCATCAGTGGCAGAAGCTTTTATGAGAATCGTGCATCTTGGTGAGAATAAGGCTGATGGGAGTACCCAATAGTTTTGTTATGTTTTTTTGTCCTCATCTTTTATGAGGAATTGGCAGAAACTAGGTAGGATTTGAAAAGCTTACATGAACCAGCCCTTCTTGGCCATTCCCTGATCTCAATTGTCCTAGGTTTTGAGTAAATGCATTCTTCTTTCTCCTCTCTTTCAAGCCATTCCACAACAGTCAACACTGGACCTGCTTTGGGGTCAGGAAACCTCATGCCATTGGCTGCAAACTGACATGGTGAGAGTCAAATATAATTTCAAATGACTATTTAATGTTATTTCTAGTAATAAGGGGCCTAGCTCCCCTGAGGGCAGGTCCTAAAGGAAAGGCTAGAAATCTTGTGCCACCAATGGTGCTGGCTCCTTGGTGTCCCAGCTTCAGGAATAGCACAAATCATCTCTGGGAAGGGTCACTTCCAGCATTTCTTGGGTTATTTTGTATCTGTAACTTGTCTTTAATAAAATACATATTAATTCACAGGATTATGAAGATCATTTTAAAGCAGCTTATCTAACACTCTTTTCTCCTTCTCTGTGTCTCCCCTAAGTGTTTGTAGGTGATGCACAAGGCTGCAATAAGCCATTTTTGAAGGCTGCCTCGGATTAAACTTCTTCACATGGGACAGAACTATTCCCCATGAATTTTAATGAGTTCTTCTAAACATGCCCTTTTGTCTGTATGCATGAGCTCTGCCAGGGAATAATACCCAGCACCAGCTAACCAAAAAGAACAAATTGGATGTAATCGTACAAACTGGAAACACTGCAATAACCTACTGAAAATGCAGCTCTGCTTCCTTGAGCTCAGCAGGAGTGGAGGATGTTGAGAGCAGAGAGGGTATTGCTGCAGTGCCCAGCTCAAAGGGGGCTGTCACTCTGGATTTTGACACCAAGCTATTGCACTGTGCCCATGGGGACCACAGATCAGTAGAGCAGGACTGGTAAGAGCCAGCAGTGGAGCAAGGAGCTATCTGGAGCTGACCAAGAGGAGAACCAGATGATGGAGCCATCTTAAGGTTACATTTCTTGGATGCTTGGATGGTCCCTCTTTGAGGGTGCCAGGGACAATCCTTTTTCTTTCCCCTTGGGATTTGCAGCCTGAGGCCCTCTCCTAAAGGCGGTTTCATGTGCAGCATCTTTCAGTGCATTGTTCACCAATCACTTTGGTTTTCAAAGGTGTAGCTGGAAAATGTGGGAGCAAAGCACATTTCGATTTTTTTTAGAAATACCCCAGCAATGAGCACTTGTCCTAAGAGCAGAGCCTCCTGCTCAAGTCTTTCAGCAAAAAGAAGCTGAAATCCACCCCTTACTCCAATCTGCTTTAGATTTAGGCACAAAAATTCCCAACAGCCTTGCAGCAAAACTTTTACCCCAACATCTGACTTCCCAACATCCCCACCCCACTGAGACTCATTTCCCAGTGTGACTAAACATCCAGAAAGGTCAATGGCTTAGAAATCTGTAGCATCTCTGAACTCCTAGTCTTGAAGTGCTCTAAAAACCATTTTTCTGCCCAAACTCCCCCGATAACACAGAATTAAAAGGTCTGGTGAATGCTTTATTTTCTGCAAAAAGCACTTGCAATGCAGCTTTTCTGTAAAGCACATTAGGCTGCTCCTGTGTAGAGAAGGTCTTTGAAATCCCTGCTCAAGCTCCTGCCAGGTCTGGAGGGGGATTCAGCACAGCTCAAATCCACAGTGGACACAGAAAGTATTGTCACCTGGTTTTTAGCAGATGAAAATACACAGTCTAGCTAAACTCCCATGGCTTTGCAGGTTGTGAGTGCCTTTGGGGAGCAGCAGTCCTGGGCACTCCCACCAGCCTGCTCTTCAAATCTCTGCTGTCTGGGAAGACAAGGGTCCAAAGGGAAGGGGAGAAAAGACCGCAGGGTAAAAAGTAGCAGAGCCAGCCCAAACTCATAAAGTCTTCCTGCTCCATGCAGCAGCATGACAGTCACAAGTGCCCTGCAGAGGATGCCACACCCATAGGGCAGGAGCACCCAGTGCAGGGCTATGAGTCCACAGCCCAGTCAGTCACATCACAGAGAGCTGGTTGAAGTGCAGTGATGGGATGTGAAGGCTTGACATGGTCACAGCCTTCACTAACTGAAGACAAATTCCTGTCTCCATGTTCTCCCTGTCTTTCAGACTGCAAGCTTCCTATCCTGCCCTCCATTCACATGGTCAGGTAAAAACAACAGCAAAGATTCCTCAGGCTTATCATAACAGAGGTTTTTATTTTAAGAGAGTTGTCAGCTACCTACCTTTGTCTTTTTCCATACATTAAATATTAACAACCCAAACAACTTAATGCAAAATTTAAAAGGCCCTCAGTTCAAGCAGTTACAACCCAGTAAATCAGGAAATCCCAGCAAACTCCTGAACTTCTCACCCATTGTCATGTTTGAAGAGCAAGCAGTCATTTCAGTATTTCACAACTGTTCTCCAAAATCCTTTGACAGTCTTTCAAGCGCAAGCTTAGCCCATGTATTCAACCTACCTCCTCACACTTTATGGGCTGCAGAACCAAGCAGAGCATCCAGCCATAGCCCTGGGCAGCCACTGGCCCTTGGGACTGTAAGGCTGCTAAGGGGTGAACCCCTCACACCTCTGCCTCGCAGATCACCACAGCTGGAAGCACTAACATCCTTTGCCCTGTCAGCTGATGCTAGGGGATATCCACCTTCCCTCTTCCCTTCAGCCTCAATGCAGAGCAGGTCCTTGGCACATGCTCTTTCTGCTCAGAGGTCATTGCTCACTTGCTAGCAGGAGAGGGGTGTTTTTCCACCCCTCACACACCTTGTATCACCCTCCATCCTGGGGGAACATAAGGCACATATAGATGTTTTTTCCAGTTTTTTTCAGCTCCCTAGCCATATCTCTGTTTTCTGGCACATTCACAAAGGTCAGCCACAGTGTCTCCGCTGGAAAAACAGACGTGACTGAACCAAGCCCATCCCAGCACTTGCTTGGCCGTCTTACAGATGGCTGCTCTTTAGACAGTCTTTTTTGTTCTTGCACATAAAAAGTGAAGGTGGTTCTCCATCAAAATCAATAGAGTAGGTTAATTAAATACCTCTGCTCAGCAACACATCAAAGCCTCCTCCTCAAGCCCAGCATGTGGGTGGGTGATCTTTGCCTGCCTTGCCCTGACCAATCCCTTTGATATGGGAAGGGCTGTTCAGGGAGGGCTTAGGGAAGCCAAGCAGCAATTCAGCTCTTCTGATTACCAAGGGCAACACAAGTATCATTTCAATAGATCTAAAGCTCCATAAAGCAGCTACAATTTATTCCTAGCCTAAAGCTATTTGTCCTTCATGGGTGTTTTTCTCCTTTCTGCAGAAAAAGTCCTGGAAAAATGTGAAATAACTTTTGGGGTGCCATGTGTAGCTGCATAAACTTTTCCTGCCTTGGTGTTTGTTCTCCTAAACCCTGCTTTCAAAGGAAAGGAGGATGGAAGATGGATGGCAGCAGTTTGGAGGCCAACGTGGGCTGAGTAAATCCTCTGAGAGCAAACACCCAGAGTCCCAGCAGCTGCTTTTCCAGTTAAAGCAGCTAATAGCCTCCAGGAACACTGCAGGCAAGGGAATCCAATAACTATGCCTTGCAAAATGCACAATTTTTGAGCTTGCATACTTCCTTCTGGGTAATAAATGTAAGTATTTTATTCTATAATAAAAACGAGATTTGCATATTGTTATTCCATAACAATAACTTGAGGACAGCTAGGCTGTTCCACTTCCCCAGCACCTCTTCTCCACTTCTCTGTGGCTGCTGAGATGACATTGGCCACTGATGGGTCCCTGTAGAGAGGGACCCATCAGTAAGTCCTTTAAGTTACGATCCATGAAGATGAATGCTTAATTTAGTAAACCAAGAAAGACTAGTTCAATTTTACAATAAATTGACTAAAAGAAAAGTTTCCCTGTGGAAAAGGATTAATTAGGATAGGAACATGCACAAACAAGCAGCAGTGTCTGGGGAACCATCCCAGGAACTTCAGTGGTTTGCTTTACAAGTCTTTGCAGTGCAATCCGAGACCAAATCTTCCAAACATTTGCTTGATCAGGAGAAATGTGATGCTCCAGACCTAATATGGACTAAAGCACGTTTCAAGGGGGGTGACTTTGTAGATACAAGCAAATCCTTTGGCCTGATCACAGTTTCCAAGTTTCAATGCAGTCTTTCCAGATTCTGAAGTAGTACCCCAAAAAGAGAGCAGGAGGCTGTGTCAAACCTGAGCAGCTGGAAAGCTGCAGCCTGGGAGGAAATGTGCCTTCTGGGAGGACACATATAGACAAACATCAGTAGTTACAGGCAAAACAAGCCCTGGTCCTTCAGCGCCTTTGTGCTGGGTACCACCAGGTTTACCAGAGGCACTAAAAAGTCCTGCATGGCTCTCAGAGACAAATAGGTCTCCCCAGGTTTGGAATAAAGGGTCATAAAATCAGCTGCCTTCTCCTTCCTGCTTCAAACATAATTGGTTTTCTGGGGGAAAGCCGCACAGAGCAGCAGCTCCCCAGTGCTGTGAGAAGGCACCGCAAGCAGCTCTGAGCCAGGCAGGTTGTGCACAGCAGCTCCAGCCCTTGGGGAACACCAACACACACACAGCAGGAACTTTTAAACATCCCATCTGAGCATCTCCTGCCCAGCTGTGCTGTTTTCAGGTCTTCTGGGCCACCACTGCTTGGGCTGGGAGCCTAAACTCCAATGGGACTTTTTCTAGTGGCTAAATATTACATTAATGCACTTTATACATACGGTCATGATGCTGAGTCATTCCAGAGCATCATCCCTCCAGTTCTCACTTATGTTGCCATCAAGGAATGTCAACCATCTGCCCAGACCCTGGGGCTCACTCTGTAGAAGTAAAAGCACAAGCGTTGTTTCTATTTGAGCTCATGAGTCCATTAGCTATATTTAGTTCCCATCTACCCAAGTATTTATAGGAAAGTGGATGAATGTGAAAACTTAATTGCAAGTTACATCCTATAGATTCTGACAGTTATGTTTTCCTTGAAATATGCCTCCAGGTATCTCTGAGTGTATCTAATATTTAGTTACTCAAAATGACTGTAGAGCATGTTGGAGCCTCCCAGGCACCCTCAGACACTCAGCTTCAAAGCTGCAGTCTTACAGCTACAAAGCTGACTTGCAGCCATAGTATTTTTTGAGTGCAATATTTTCTCCCAGTTCTTCATCCCAGTGGCCTAATCAATACATTATTTACTTTCAAAAGCAGCACAGTAACAATTCTTGACAAACATACAGAGAAGTAGAAGACAATTACTAGCTGATGGAAGACAAGCCCTTGTTGTTTTTCTCAGTCTTCAATCTATATTGAACCCTGATGTCCTTTCTGACTATGACATTCCAAAGTAGTATCTTTTCTTGTTAAATCCTGGGTTTTGTGACCTGATGTCTTTCAACTCCAATTCAGAAGAGGTCAACAGGAGGTAAATACATCTAAAATGATAAAATAATCAGTTCAGAGGAGCTGTCTTCTATTGCTGCATTTGGAAGATACCTGCTTGACCCACCCAAGTTATTCCATGTTCAATTACTTATAACTATGCCAAAATTAAAACTGCTCAGGTTGGAAATTTCCATGTGATTTGTCAGTCCCTAGTAGGAATAAAAGACTCTTTCATTTTCAGCAACCAAATTAGGGGAAAATTACACAACATTAACAGTGATGAGATTGTTATTGAAGAGGAAAAAAAATAAGGGATTCATCTGGCATTTGCAGGTTTCACCTCTGTAGGTTAACAGAGGAAAGGAATTAGGATTTTATGAGAAAACCTTAATTTTAGCATTTTGTATCAATCAACTGCTTGATTTTGTAATTCAAGTATCCTTCTAACAAACTAAGATAATGAAATTACAGTAACTGCACTAACAGAATGAAACCAACATTACAGTGGAGTCAGGATCCTGGGAGTATTCCCTCTATATTGCACCAGTAAATAATTCCTGCAGTTTAGGACTCTTCCTGATCTATGTTATAAACCCAAATATTTAATTAAAAAAATAGCATGAACTTCTAAAAGCATTTTATACAGTTTGCTGAGGAATAAACATCAATTTAACAGATGGTTTTGCTGTGTAATCATCCACTGGAGATACCAAAGGCATCCGGTGAATTTTCAATGAGATGATTGTTCTTCCAAGCTAAGGGACTTCTGCTGGATTCATTAGCAGCACCAGCAACCAGAGTGTGCTGGGGAGGAGAGCTGTGCCCTCCAGCCTTGCTGTGCTCTGGCTGCTTGGCACTACCAGCTGCACTCAGCTGTCCAACACGTCTGCTCGACCCTGCTCCCCACAGCATGCTGCAGTACTGAGCCTTCCTCCCAGAAATATTTCTTAGTTTTGTCTGCATTGAGGAATATGCTCTATTTAAGTTCCTGAAAGATAATAATGCCACATCCCAGCGACTGGATCTGTTCCTGGTGCAGCCAACTCGTGCTCAACATGCAGTGCATGTCTGCTGAGCCTTTGCAGTCTCCCAGTACTTATGGGAATGGGACAGCAGCAGGGGTCACAGGAAGGAAGACCTCGGGGGGGAAGACGACGACAACAACTCTTGGGACAGCATCTGCAAAGGGAAAAAAAAGCATAGGATGGCTCACAAAAACAGGGCAGTTCCTTCTGTGAAGCTTTCCTTTGGAAAACGACAACAAGCTCCTGTTACTCTGGTGTAGTTTGTCCCTGTTCCTGCCCAACTCTACCCCTTGGCCAGCCCCAAAGCAGCAATGGTCCTCTCCCTCCTACTGTGTCCAAAGCGGCAGCAGGGAAGCATCTGCCTCAGCAGCTAAATGTTTTCCACTCTTGCTAAGGGATTTTTTTTTCTTTCAGTCCAACCTGTCTGAGGATTTTCACTGAGCTAAACCAGGATTTGGAGCCCACACACTGAAGCTCTGAATGGAGCTGGACCATCAAACCTTGACCTCACACACCACACTTACCAGGGTTTACATTGCCATAGTTGGCTCCATTTCTGACATTTCAAACTCTAAGAGGTTGAAACAAGAAGGAAGCAAAGCCCCTTTGCTCCCATGTTACAGAAGAAAGGACAGAGGGGGGCTATGGGGTAAAACTGGTTCTATATTTAAGGCCTGCATTGGGTTGTTATGGTAACAGGAATTCCAGCCACCACTGTGGGCTCCTCAGAACGCCTCCCCACCATCCTCTGCAGAGCCCAACTTTGTATCACTCACCATCCTCCTGCCTAACACTTGGGCTGGAGGGGAGGAAAAAAAAATGTGCAACTCATATTTTCACAGAAAGCTTTTTCTTTCAGAAGTGAAAAGCAAATGAGAAGAACAGCTTAAATAAATATGCCTACAGATACAAGGACTGAAAGCCAAGTCTAGCAGCAGAAAGACTCAGACCCTTTCAGTTCATGGAGCCCACAGGAGCTGGGTGCCACCAGCATGATGAAACCCACCTGGCATATCCCCAGAGGGAACAACCACATGGCTCCTGAAGTGGGTTTGTGCCTGTGGGAAGGGAATGAACCCCTCCTTCCTCACCCACTGCTGGTCCTCAGGGGGACAGACCTGAGACTTGTACATACGCTAGCAGCAGTCTGTCCCCTGTGGGGCCACTTCCTCAAGCTCAGTTTCTTTTGTCCTACTGGTGAAAGTCTGCATTTCATCCATGCATCCACCTAGGTACTTATATGGTCCTCATCTCCACTGTGCCCAAATCTCAAGGGCCACCAGGACATTGTTTGGGGTTTTTTTGCAGGTATCATGTTGGAATTCATAACCAGAAGAGCTGCATGTGAGACACATGAATTAAACCTTCCCTTCCCCATTCCTAAGGCCTCAGTGCAAGTCCTACATACAAGTTTGGGCACTGTTCATCAAGGAAGACATCCCAACTGTTGAGACCCCAGAGGATAGCAACAGAAGTAACCAGAGATGTACAAAACAGCCTCTAAGGAGAGATGGGGGGAAATGAGTCAATTAACTCATGAAAACGGAAGGCAGAGAGGAGATAGGCTAACAGTTTTCTATTCATAAAAGGTTCCTGTAGAAGAGAGCAATGACTTGCTTTCCATATCTGCTGGGAATCAGACAAGAAATAATAGGATGCGACAATCAGGATGGCTGTTGGGAAAACTTCCAGAGCAGAAGTACAGTAAAGCCCTGGGGTAGGTTGCCCAAGGAGACCAAACGGTGGAGGCATCATTTAAAACTTTAAAGAAAAAGGTGCTTAAGCATCTGTCAGGTATGATCTGGACGTATCAATCTTGGTATAGGAGGATGGATTAGGGTACATCTTCATGCCCCTTCCTGCCATACATAGCTGTGATTTTCTGTGAGAACCTCACAGGTACATTGCAATTATATATTGATTTTACATGTGCCTCAGCATCTATTTGTGGCAGAGTTTTCTTGATTGCAGTGACCAGAATCAGGTCTGGTATTTTCAGTGTCACTCCTGGAACCACTCAACAATCTTCAACTTGCCTTTTCATGGCCAAACCAGTCTGGAAGCTCAGTGTCCCTAGCAGAAACATTCAGAGGTTTCTCGGCTCCATTTCCTCCCAGCTGATGCCCTTTTACCTTAAACCAGCAAAGTCTGTTATTAGTCTACCAAACACAACCCAGCAATGAGAAATGTCTGTAATGCAGTAACACCTCTTGTGCAGCCCATCGGCTCCTGGTTTTCTAAACTGATCTGCCAAACAGACTTGCCTGTTGTGGAATTCACAGCCATCGTTGCACCTTACCAAGAGACAAAACTCCTCTGCTTACTAAGAGAATGTAGAAAAGAAGTCAGAAAATTGCCCACAGCATCTCTGTGCACCTAAATGGTATACAATTACTGATGGGGTGTGCTACCACATTAACACCCACACAGCAATCCCAGTGAGGAGGCTGCTGAGCAACAGGGCATCTTGACTCCCAACACATTGGAATTACAAATTTAAAACCCCTAATAATTGACAGTTGAAACAGAGTAAAGGGAGGGGGGAGAGAAGGATCGACATTTAAATAAAATCTTTTAAAATTACCACAAGAAAGTGAATAACATCTGAAATAACTTTGGTAACTTTACAGTCTAATTCCAAGTGGGAAGGAAAGAGAAATTAAATCAAATCCCCAAAGTTTGCTTCTATCCAGCTCTCCCAAAAACCTCTGATTTGTATCAAAATGAGATTCAAACTTCCCTCAACATATAGCTTCTAGATCTGTGGCCCAGCTGGGGGAGATGGCAGCTCAGCAGGCCCAGCACTGCCCCTCCTTTGGGCAAGCCTCCAGCAAAAACCGCTCATCAAATCTGTGCAGTGCTGCCATGAAACCAGGGCTGAGCGGTGTCAGCAGCACCATGTGCTCACGCTGTGCAGCAAGTGCAGGCAGATAGCTCTGTACCCAAAAGGACAATGTATGGGTATGGGTTAGATAAGCTAGGAAAGGAGGAAGCTGTACCCCAGGGAGATCTCCACAGCCACTGCAGGGAAACCAGAGCTGATGTTCCCACAGCTGACTTTTAAGAAACCTCTTCACCTTGTACCCCACAGCAGCTTCATGTGCAGTGACAGGACCATGCACTCTGTGCAGTGGCTGCAAACCATGGGCTCAGGGCAGCACCTCTGCTTCAGGCACCCCATCCCCCTGAACAGTCTCCTAAGTTGTCCAAAAGTTCTCTTTTTCCAGTAAATTCAGTTCTAGGAAAGTAAAGCTCAGGGTTACTGGCAATCAAAATACACAGCAGAGGTGCACCAGCCCAGAAGAGTCGTGTTGTCCCCTGACTACCTCCACGTATCGGCTTTGCAGCTTGTCCTCTGCTTCTAGCTACTTTTTGTAATTCACCTTGAACTGCTGCCATGGCTGCAGGACACTTTAGGAGAAATAGGAGAAGCCAGAAAACCACAGGGACTACATTACCCTAAAAATAAATACCTGAGAAGAGTCAGAGTTATTAAAACAGTGAGTAGATGAACCGGAACCAACAGACCCCAACCTGTAAAGCACAGAGAGCAAAACATATCAGTGTCAGCACCACTGTGGTGACAGATGTCACTGTGGTGACAAACACCACCATCCTGGTTCACACATGGCACCAAGTACCACAGTGAGCTGTGACACAGCCTCTTTACAGCAAAAACACAGTTACTGTGACATAAGACTGGGAAGAAACGCAGCCCATCAGCAACACAGTGCAGTACCAGATTTACCAGCATTTTTTTTTCTTGTTAATAAATAAAAAAAAAATTGTGATGATTAAGTGGAAGCAAAATAGTGCTGTTTTCAATACAGAGTGCCTATGCAGTACATTAAACCCAAGGAAAAAAAAGAGCTAAGAATATCATATAAATAATGCATTCTCTTTTGGTAAGCACAATGACACTTTAGCTGCCTAAGTTGTCAAGGAGTGGGGTGGTTTTTAATTAAAATATAGGCATTTACAAATGCCAGTGGGGCTTTAATCATTCATATTTGAATCAAGATGACTTAGTCCTGCACTAGAAAGAATATAGTGGCTTTCATCTTTCTGTAGATTACATCCAACAAACTGACAGGGCTGTGAATGAGCCGAAGAAGTCTGTCTTGTGATGAGAGCACTTTTTGCTCCCCTGTGTAGCACAAAGTCATCTGGGAAGGTGCATTTGCTGAGGTCAAACTGAAAAAAAGAACAAGTGCTGAAAAGCCAACACAATGCAGAATCAATCTGCCTCTGTGCCTGTCTTAAAGCAGGTTCTCCCCAGCAATTAGGGTTATTGGGAAGGCTGATAACCAGAGTGCAGCTGATTTCAAAGGGTTCAATTGCTTTCTTCCCAATGACACTGCGGACAACAGCCCTCTGTGTCCTTCCCCAGATCTCCAGCTCAATGGGAGCTTCTCAGGTGGTTTGTGGGGTCTGGATGTAGCCTAGGCAAGAGCAGCACATTCAGAACCACCCTGGTCTGAGCAGTAACTTCCACAAAATGTTTTTCAACCCAAAATAAAGTTCTACCACTCAGCAAGTGAATCAAAAGTGCTTGACACTCACTGTTTTGAAATCCCTGGATTTCTACACTAAGCTGCTGAGTCGTGAGAGCCCAGCACCATGAAACCAGCATTTACCTGCATGGTCTGCTGCATGTCACGGGTCTACACACAGCTCCTGGGCTGCTGTGCCTGAGCCTGCTTCAACAGATTGCAGCAGCCACAGATCTCTTCCATGGGTTTGGTATGCACCAAGTGATCAAAGCACACCTCAAAGTACATAAATTACACTATTTCTATGAAAATTAAGAAAGGAATACTTAGGTTAAAATGGCCTGGTGACCATAACCCACTACATTGGGAATTTGCAGCCTGCAGGGAGGTTAAACCAAAGGAGGGGTTTCCAGATGAGATTCTGTGACGAAGACCAGGGGCTGCTCAGGGAGAGGTTGCTCCTGAACCTGGTGGCACCAAGCATCAAGAGAGGACTCATGTTCACCTCTGCCTGACTGAGCAGATCTACCTGCATGGACCAGAGCTGCAGTTCTGCCTCACAGCTCCCCTCCTTCTCTCAGCTCCTTCGGGCAGCTCCTGTCTGCTTTGCTGCTCTGGCTTTTCACAGACATTTCCAGAGATGTTCTTTGATGCTAGTAGCCTCCTTCTGCACCACATGTAAACAGATGCAGAAATTCAGCTACAAATGCAAAGTCTCGTTGCAGCCACTTTGCACCAGATTTGCCTGCAGCTCGGACATGAAGCCCAGACTGATGCAGCCAGGAGCCAGCCCTGGTCCCCAGCCCTGCTGAGCCTGTGGCAGAGCAGTGCCCTTCAGGCCACGGCACAGTGGGAAGAGACTCCAGCCTGTCCCAGCAGTGCCATCTATTGCCACACTAGGCTTCTTCACAGAGGGCCAACTCCAGGCAGAGAGGAAGAGGGATAAGACAAATTCCCACCATAAGGGAGACATCCTGGTTCACCCAAATGCTCCTCTGCCTTAGATAAGCTGGTAATGTTTAAAATAACTGCATGTGGCAGAGCACACTAATCCCACAAGCAGTGATACCTTAGAGCTGTGCTCCCCACCAGAGCCTGGAGTCAGAGGTTGATTGATCCTCCCTGGACCACAGCTCAGCTTGGACCTTGCTGGTGCACATCTCCCACCTGGGAGAGAGCAAAGAGACCTGGGAGTTGCTGTCTCCAGCATCCCACTGGGTCATCTGCCTGCAGCTTCAGCCCAAAGGGGAGAGAAGCTGCATGGTCACCCCAGCCCTGACACTGGCCTGTGGTCAGCATGGGCCAGCCACGGCATCAAAACTGCTCTGCTTTCCTGAACTCCTCATACATGAGGCTCATCTTCAGCTTGACAAGACAGACCACTGCAGTTTTTTCCATCATCGTCACACAGTGTCAAGTACCCAGCTCTGTTTGAGATGAAGAGCAAAAACCTATCAATGCTTGTGTTCTTTTAAATGCAGGGTGTGAAGCCTTAACTCTATGGAAATTTTCATTTGATACATCAACATTCTGACATCCAGTGGCTCTCTTGACTCTCACTTCTACTCACTTTTGGACTCCTGACTAAAAAATAAATAAAAAACACACCAGATTGATTATAAAGAACACCACAAACATTCCAAAAACTTCCAGTTAATGTCCCTCCTCTCCTCACAGAGAAGCAGTGATGAGCATCAGTGCTGTCTGCCAACCTGCTCTGGGCTGCAAGGGGGAATGGGCTGAAAGAGGCTGCCACAGAGGGCACAGTGGCATACGGTCTACCTGGCATATACCACTGTGTGGCCATCAAGACAAAGACAGCTGGTGACAAGCGACCCCCCCCACACTCTGCTGGAGCAGGGTTTTGCAAATCCACCAAAGAACAACATTCCAGTTTGTAACTTGACTTCAGTCAAACATTTCAGCAGATTGTCTTTTCCCTGGCACATCTAGCAATATTTTGTCATCATAAATTGTCTCTGGTTTATATTAACTAAAAACCTCTCTCATTCAATATCTAGTTTGAAAAGCATTGGCAATGAATATTAATTCAAAGTATATTTATACCCACAGACCGTGCTAGAGCACCAGGGTGAGTTTCCCAAAACATGATCCTAAGTTTACCAAATAAGAACACGAATAACCCAAAGAACTGATTCACGTCATCCAACTTACACAAGATAGATACATGAGGGCAGCAGGAATCTGCCAAAATAAACGACTGTCAAACATCCCAATATTCACATATACTTAAGAAAAACATGAACTGCAGCATCTCAAGAGACAATACTTGAAAGAAGTCCATCGTTACCACATTCTCAACAGCACCTGGTGGGATCCAGTCCTCCTGGAGTCGGGGCTTAGGAGCAGCAATCCATGGTTAAGCATTCCAGACATCTTGGTTTTCTAAGAGACACTTTGTTTCCTGCAAACTTTCCATGGGGGAAAAAAACTCCCAACAGAGACTCATGGGATGTGCAGAAACACCTGTCTCCTTTTCCAAATGCCTTCCCAAATTGTTCCAACTTATATCCCAGCCTCCCCCTGTGGCAGCTGGACTGTCACAGACCTCCTCACACCCTCTGCAGAGACCCCACAGCCACAGAGGGTCCCACTATCCCCCCAATAGCCAAATAGTTTATCCAAATAAAGCATCAGAGCACAGGCAACTTTGGTTCCATACTAGGTTTGGCCAGATCTCTGCTGGGGGTCTGGGGACAGGAATGCCACAGTGATTCCTGGAGGCACTGGGAGGATGCTGCAGTCCCCTGAAAATCAGGCAAAGGAGCACTCTTGTGCCAGTGGCAGAGGAAGGCACACAAAGGCAGGTGGCTGTGAAAGGTTGGTACAATGAGCAGGGCAAGGGGGTCCAGCCCTGCTGACCCACAGCGAGAGAGCCAGAAACGTGTGACTTACTGCAAAAGCAGCCACAAGAGCTGGGCAACATGGTCCAGGGTATCCTGTAAAAGAATAAAAAAATTCTTCCTTCTATCTAGTCTAGATCTCCCCTCTTTGAGTTTAAAACCATCAACCCTTGTCCTGCTGCAACAGGCCCTGCTAATCTGTCCACAAATTTCTGATAGGTCCCTTCAAGTCCTGAAAGGCCACCATAAGGTCTTGTGGAACCTTCTCCAGGCTGAACAACCCCAACTCTCTCAGCCTGGCCTCCCAGCAGAGGGGTTCCAGCCCTCAGACCATCTTTGTGGCCTCCTCTGGCCCGGCTCCAACAGGTTCATGTCCTCCTTGTGCTGAAGTGGAAGGTGAACCAGTGTGGGAGCTGGAGCCGGCCACCGACCTGGGGCTC
The DNA here is from genome assembly GCA_024611175.1 of Megaceryle torquata. NCBI lineage: Eukaryota > Metazoa > Chordata > Aves > Coraciiformes > Cerylidae > Megaceryle > Megaceryle torquata. The sequence goes on along the minus strand of JANIJG010001027.1, from coordinate 17,880 downwards.
TAAGGAAAAGGACCCTCCGAGGACGGGCACAGGGTGCGCTGCCGGCCCGCGCTTCTTCCGTCTGTCGGGGGAAACACGCGTGGGTGCCCCCTGCAGCCGTGCCTGAGGAGCGTAGGGACGTGAGCTTGGGGTGTCCCCAGCCCCGGGAGCAGGGCTGGGCTGGCTCCCTGCCGCCGCCCGCCGCAAGGTGGGGCCTTGGGACCGCGCGGTGTCCGCACCGCTACCTTAGCCCCGCACCGCTGCTGCCGGGCCCCGCAGGAGCATCCCCTGTTCCTCATCGCGGCACGGGTCCCCCAGTGCTTCCAGCTCGAAGGCGGAGGGTCTGGGACTCTCCCCTCTTCCCGGGGCCCGCCCTGCTCCCAGCAGTTCAGCTTTGGGCTCCTGGCACCTCCGGAGCTGGTCGCTCGGCTCGGCTGTTTGAAGAGCGTCTCCTGAGCTCTCCTCTGAGCACCAAATGGGCATCCCGGGGGGAGTCGGTCCCGCCCGCACCCCCCTCAATGCCCTCAGACCCAGCGACATCCCACCCCAGAGCAGCTGGCCCAGGGAGAGGGGACAAGGTCAGGTTCTAGTGGAGCTCTGTCCCATTGCTCATCGCCCTTCTGGGGTGGATGGGACCTGTGGGCACAGCTCTTCATCAGGGCAAGAGCACTAATTGCTCTCCCCCAGCTCCCAATCATTGCTCAGCACCTTTTTTTCGGGTTGTACTGAAGCACCTGCGTTTTTTACAGCCTGGTGAAATAAGGGCTGCAGCTGAGTGAGGGGGCTTGGGTGTTGTTCTCTTCTTCCTCTCCCTCTCCCCCTCCCCAGACTGGTTTGGGGCTGGGCTGTATCTCTGCAGCTTTTCCTTTTTACCTCCTCCCAGAGTATCAGATGGTCTGACTGACAGACTTTTGGCCAGGAGGGCAGCAGATGCAGCCACGCTGCATATGCTCTGCAGCTGGGGGTGCAGCCCCCTACCGCAGAGCTTGTGGTTGCTGTCATTGCTATCAAACACCCCCAGAAGTGAAGCAGAAAGAACAGCTTTGTAGGGATTCACTCAGGCAAAAAGCTGACCCGTGTTTGGGTAAGTCCCTTTCCTCCCCATTGTGCCTAGTGCCAGACAGATTTACTGGCCATCGAGCTGCTGTAAATCTTGACCCTGGCTCATCTGACCCCCACATCTCCCACACACACACTACGTGGGCTCCAAACCCCAACAGGAATAAGCTTTTTTAAGGACAGTGTATTCTGTCCCCCCTCTACCCTGGGGCTGGCTGCTGGGCTGTGGCATCTCCAGGACACTCAGTCACCTGTGAAAAGTTTCCAGCTACAGAAGCAGCTCTGAATTATGAATGAATTTGCTTTGTCAAATGAAGGTCTCTGCTCAGGCTCAGGGATCAGGTCTCAGCCATGTGCCAGAGACAGTTCTTGATATCAAAGTCCCTGGCACATGCGTACCCTGTGATGGCTGCACAAACTGTGCTGAGGCCATCGGTTTTACTCTGACACTCCTGGGGAGGCACTGCCCATCCCTGACACCTCCTGGGACAGAGCAGGGGAGGGAGGAGCTGACTGGTCTCACTGGTGGGTCATGGGGCACTGCTGCAGCTTACATTGGCCCCAGAGCAAGGCACTTGTCACAAGGTGACTCGTCGTTTTATGGCCAAGGAAGCATTCCTATTCACTGGGAACCCACTGCACCAGTGAGCAGGCGGTCCCAGTGATGGGGGTGGTTATGCAAGAGAGTCCTGAACGTGCCACCGCATTCATGGCCTTTGGAAACTGTCCCACCACCTGCTGTCCCTGCAGCTCAAGACAGCGCTTAAGGAACCAATTTCTCAACTGGATGTCCTGTGTAGTTCTCCCCATCTGACCAGCTCTGCCTGTTTGGCCCAGCCACCATAGCCCAGACACCCACCCACTCATCCTACATCTCTGCCAGTGCTGGAGGGGGTGTTGCCCACCATGTCAGCAGGTTAAAGGACCAGCCCAAGTCCCCACTCCTCATCGAGGAGTGTTTCCTCTTGCTTCACCCAGGTCATACTGGATGAGTTACTGGGTTTTCCCCTTTTTTGCTGTTTTCTTATCCAAAAGCAATTCAGCAGGCATGCAGTGCCCTCAGTGGTGCTGGAGAGCCTGGGAGCCGTGACACGGACCAGTGCCTGTGGCCCTGCTCATCGCTCCCCAGGCAGCACAGCCTGCAAGCCCAGATCAGTGTCACGGAGCCCTGGCCTCATGTCCCCCAGCAGCCAAGCTGCCATGCAGGAGGGCAGTACCTGGGGCTCAGGACTCCCCTCTCTGCCAGGGGAGCGCAGGAGGGGGCTGACATAGCCCAGAGGGTGCCTGAAATCACTGGAGGAATGTCACTGAGGCTCCTTGCCCTAGTAGGCATTGCTGGGGACACAGCTGGGTACTGGGTGGACATGGGCACAGTGGCTGGTTGGTAAAGGGGACACCTGTAGTGGTAGAAGACAAGATGCTAAGGTCAGGCAGCAGTGCAGCAGACATCACTGTGGGGCTGAGCTATCAGCACTGGTCGTGGGAGAGGAGCTTTGTACCTGGGAGAATCTTACAGAGGAAAGGCTTTTTTTGGGAAGTCCTCCCCAGCAGGATTTACTAAGGGCAGCTGCCTGAAAGCCACAGTTAATCCTCCATGACCCCACCACTCCTGTTCACTTCTCTCATGTCCTGACCATCAAGAGCTCTTCTTAAATAACAGTCAATATTTTCCTACTGCTTGCCCAAGGGAAGAATAAATACCTGGGGATACCCTGCCCTTCTGTGGGGAGAACACCTGGAGCAGTAAGCACATGGCCTCAGGGGGCCAGTAGGACCCCCCAGCCATGCCTGGTGAGGGGGCAGCACTTTTCCCTCGGCAGGGGGGAGAGGACAATAGAAGAGCCACAGCTGGTAAGCAGGAAGCTCCAGTGTGGCCAGTGACTCAGGGTACTGCCTCCCAACCCACTCACTCCCAAAAGAAATTAGTAACTGTAAAGAGGAATAAAATTGCTGCAACTAGAAACTTTTAACCTTAAAATAGCTATCTAGTGCTGGAGGAGCCTCTATAGCCATACTAAGGTTTTGCCAGAGGTATCACCTCATGCAGCAGTCTGGATAATATCTGGAAATGTGCCAATGCCACATGCCAGCAGCAGGGCTGTTTCACTGGCCACTGGGCAGATAACCTAGCCCTGTCTTGCCAGGGTGGACACTGCCAGCACTCACCAGCCCCCTTCACATAAAACTGGAGTAACTCACTTCCATCTGCCTGCCAAGAAAGATTTTCATGTCCCTGACTTTAGTTACATGGGCACAGCCACTCCAGTCTGGTGCCTATAAAAAGCAGGAAAAGGTTGCACTGCATGGATCTTTTGGGGGAAAAAAAGTCATTATATTTTTTGTGGTATTTATCAGATGTGCAGAAAAGTCTGATTTCTAGAGCAGGTGCTCCAAAGAGGAATGAGTACATGGAAAGCATCATTAGCCTCGCACTTTCACCTCATGGTCACTGCAGTACAGGGACCAGTGCTCCTTCCTCTCCGCAGCCCATGCTCACACCTTCCAGACTGCTGTGGTGTACCACAAAAATACACGTCAACAGGACAGAAACCCCTGCCCCAAGCTCCTGTGTAGCCTTTCCACCTGCCCCTAAGCAGAGCATCCCTCTGGGCAGGGTCTCGGGACTGGCTGGTCCAGGCAGGGATGCCCTGCAGCTGCATGTGCACCTGGGCTGCCAGCCCAGGCCATGGCAGGCAGGCTTATTGTGCCACACAGAGATGAAGAGAAAAAAGAAGGGGGAGAAAATACCCTGCTTTGGTGGTTGGGGTGTTTTTTTGCACTCTGCAGGAAAACTTGAGGATTTTACAACGCAGAATGCTGAGTTACTTTGCAGCCTGAGCAGAGAGCAGTCTCCCCCGCAGGCGTGGGTTGGCTGCTCAAGAGGAAAGCCTCACTCTTCAGCTGCTGGGTTTCAGCAGTGGTCATGCTGGAGCTGTGCTTCCATGCTGGTCCCTCACTGGGTTCATCTCTTTGGAACTCCCCTGGCACAGCCCCCACAAAGTGGGCCTTGCTCCCAGCCCTTCTTTTTGCAGCTGGCCCCATTAAGGAGGCCACACACACGCACTTGGGACATGGGCTGGAGGCTTCTATCCCCTTCTTGTTTGTCTTGTATAGGGGCAACCTCAAATTTCTACATGTGCATCCAGCACCTCTGGCCCCTGCTCAACTGCTGCAGGGGTGACACAGGCAGTGAAACCTTCACAGCTGGGGTACCCATGGGGGAACATGGTCATGGGGACCCCCTCAGAGCACAGCTAGGAGGTGGGCTTGCTCCTCAAGCACAGGGGGAAGTGAAGCTGTCACCCCTGGGCGCGTGGAAGTGGCTGGAAGGAGCTTGCCACCCCACAGGCTCCAGCCAAGCACCATGGGTGGGAGGAAGCTTCCCAGAAGACAGAAAGCTAAATAAAGGCAAAGTCTGGAAAAACCCAGGGCTGCCAGCTATTTATTCTAGCACGTCTGTATGCTGCAGAGCAGGGGAAAGATATTTCAAAGCTGCTGCAAGAAATTGTCTGCCTGGCTGGGTTTGTTGATCAAAAATCTAATTACCAACCTTCCCCATCAATGTCTCTGAGCCCTGCACCACCTTCAGCTAAGTATCTTCATAAAACCACCTTCCCCAAAGCAGCCAGCCCTTCCATAAGTACTACACTGAAGCAGATGCTTGGGAAAAAGGGTTTAGCATGTAGAGTAGTAAGAGCATCCTACACTCAATTTACTTCTGGCCAGCCCTGATGAGAAATTTCTACCTAGCTTTTAGCATCCAGGGCTCACCCTTCTCCACTCAAACTCTCATAACCACTTATGCTTCTGAGCTTATAGATCTCATCTCCTATTAAAACAAACAAACAAACCCAAAAACAAACATACCAAAAAAACCCACAACAAGCAAAACCCCACACACCCCAAGCTCCTATAAAAAGCAATCACTGCAATCTTTGTTCTTGAATATGTATTTTTTACTGAAAAAATCATTCATAAATTAACAAATACAAAAATGTACAAACACATGGGTAAATAAATGTAATGACACAAAGGATTGCTTTGCTGAGAAGTGTGTGTGTTTTAAAACACTAGTCTTCAGTGCAAAAACGTCCCCCGGCACCTCTTAAAAACATAACAGTAAGCTCAAAAGCCATGATGATGGAAAGCTACTTTAGAGTTTAAAGCCACTTCTGATGGTGAACAACCCAAAGCACGTGGCTGTTGCTCAGATGGTACTTCCCTTAGAGAAGCAGAGCTTTACAGATAATTAACTGTCAATACCTAGTTTTGCAAATAAAACCCACATGGCTCATTAAAAATAAATCAGCATCGAAAAGGACCTGCCCTCCAGAGGGGCTGACCAATGGTGTTGACATGGAAGGGGCAAACAAGTGGCTTTGTTGAATTTCAGCTGCCAGAATATGTACAAGTTCTCCTTAATACGAGAATTTTTACACCATAACAGCACATGCGCTTGACAGTATGTTTTTAACAGTTACATTTACTATACAGTATTTGACATAGCTGATAAGATTAACAGTGCACATTTTCTGATATTCCACATTTTAAAAAGGAAAAAAAAATTTCAATGTGATTATAACAAAGGAACTATGAAGGGGGATGCTGCTAGGGGGTGGACCCTTTTGTGCCAACCATAGAGTGCATTTCTGAGCAGAGGTAACAACTTTTTGTTCAACACAAGGTGCGATGGCTGTCAGGTACACATCAAAGGCTGAGGATCCTGACTAAGGTAGTTTAACACCTACTCACACACACATGCATGATTCCTGGGGTAGTGAACTTGGACTAGTTGAAATACATTCCTTGTTTGAAGCACCATTAAGCAAAGACAGATTCCTAGCAAGGTCTCAAGATGAAAGAAGAAAGGGGCAGGGCAACACGGGATCAGCATCTGAAAAGGGTCCATGTGAATTCGAGATCGAGATTCAGAAGCAAAAGTCTTTATTGCTATATGCGCCATAAAAAGCAAATCCTCACCTCTGCCTATAAATAACCAAGCTGAATCCCCTCGGGAAGTGAGTTTAAAGCACATGTAAGTTCAAAGACTTTAAACCTAAGTTACAAACTTATCGGCACTTTTCAAGGGCAGGCTCGCTGTCCTCTCATACCAGCCGATAAGATCTACACAGGAACTTGTGTTTTCTAAACTAACGTTTTCTGGATACAGCTTAGGAATGCCCTGGGCAGTCACACCCACAACAGATGTATATGGGGATCATACGTCCACAGAACCAAAAAACAATGTAAACCATGAGAAGTTAAAGAAATCAAAGGCAAACAATGCAATAAAAAGAAAGTTAAAGTACTTTGGAGGTTAAGTACTCACCATTGTTATGTATAAATACAAATTAAAAAGCAACCCCCAGTGTATTTACTTTTAAGTCAGAGAGGTTGAGTAAAAGTGCCCGTGTTGGTGCTGTGTCAGGACTGGATGGCGTGTCGGTGGGGAAGAGCGCCCAGAGCCCAGCCTGCCCACAGTGGCTGGGGAAGGAGAGGATGGCAGGTGGGAGCACAGAGAGGGCACTCCAGGCTGGATGGGGTGTCAGACCAAGCTCTCTGGTTTCTGGTCCTGTCCTTCATTTCTCAACCTCTCCCTGACCTGCGACAACCTGCCCCACCAGCTGCGCCCGCGCAAGTGCTGCCAGGTGCCGACGGTGATAACCAACCGTGGGACCAGGCTCCGAGAGCACTTCAGCGCGCTGCTAGATTTACACAATACACACAGACTAAACCCCCCTCCCGAACCGTACCGCCGCGTTACAGGAGCGATGGCAGGGCGCTGCCGGTCCCGGGTTGGCTCGGTGCAGTGGGGCCAGCTGCCCCATCCTGAGGATGGCTCATAGGCAGGAGAGCCGGCCTCGGGGCTGCGCTTCCCGCAGGGGGTGTGAGCTCTTCAGCAATCTGCCAAGCTCACACTCACCATCAGCGGGATGGAGAGCAACAGGCAAGGGATTTTATTCCCTATGGCTTTTGGATTCATTTGCGCATCATGCTGCAAAAGTGATAGAAAGGGGAGGATTTTTTTCCATAGATGTTCCTATTTCCTCACTCTCCCTGGAAAAAGCTACCCCCATGGTTTCTGGAATGAGCAATGACCTGGCTGCATTTCTCATCCACTACATTGGAAAGCATAGGGCCCTGTCCCACAAACACTGCTGCGTATGCACAGCTTAAGTCATGCAAGCAGTCTCACTGGCTTAAAAGGGAACACCTTGCACAAGTACAGTGATGCACATACAAGTGTTTATGGAGTTCAGGACTAAAATGAGTGACCATATGTAAACCTCTAGCTTGGATTTGAGCCATAGGAGAAAAAATAAAAAGGGGCAATTTACACAGCATATTTACACTTACACTTCTTTAAGAAGCGATTCTGTTGTATATACTTCAAGCAGGTCATTTAAAAAACTGCACAGACACAGAACAACAGTATCAGAAGTCGTTTGATCTCCCACCAGGGCAGTTGCCGACGAAGTTGCTCCCGACATTCACAGTCGGGAAGCCAGAGTCCCTCAGCTGAGCTGCTTCCTGGAGAAGAAAGTGCGTCTGAGGTGAGTCCCAGTGCCGGAGATTGCTGGAGGAGGAATGTGGAGACAAGAGCAGCAGGTTGAACTGTTGTCCTGAAACCCAGAAAGCAAGTGGCGAAAAAAAGAAAGAGACTGCTGAGCTCGCTGCACAAGTATCGGGCTGGATTGGTACAGCTACGGCAATTTGTGCGTGCACTTTCAGCCTTATTCTCCAAAATACTGTGATCCTTCATTAGACAAAGTGTTGCTTGTCCTCAACAACCCTTGGAAAAGAAAGTCTAGCATGGTGCTTTCTTGATGAAGGGCAGAGCAAAGTTATTTTCTCTGCTTAATATTCGGTCACCAGAGCCAGCTCCGGTGTCAGGTTAACAGTGATGTTCTTATACAAGGCGTCATACGTGACGTTTGGAAAGTAGTTCAAGTTATTGAGGCCGTCCAGGGCTTGCCTTTCTTTTGACTTCCTCAGCAAGGCGTACCTGTGCAACAAGAATCAGAGACCAGTCACTTCCACGTATCCTACAGAGCCCTGCAAAGTCCTCCCGACGCTTCTAAAACTCTCTTGAAACAGCTACAAAACAGATTTCTGAGTCTGTCATAAAGATAATTGTCACATTTTCTATATTATAAATTGGTAAATATCCCAAACATTAGAAAAATTACAGTCCATCACCTGACAAAGGACAAGATGCTCTCTGTTCCACCAACAAGCACTCAGCTATCGAAAGAACCTGAAGCTCTTGCCCAAAGCCAGTGGGGCCCATTGCAAGGAGGGGGCTGAGCTTGAGCATTCCTGCCACTGGCCTCACTAACCAGAGCATCCCTGAGAAAAGCAGATGATGCATGATACAGTCCTTTCCGTTTCTATGAAACTGGACCACAAATGAGCAGAAATAAACTGGTTTAGTCTGAGGGAAGGATGACGAGGAAGTAAAACTAGAAGAATGATGGTTTGGGGAAGGAAACTGCAGCTGGTGCACAAACCCACCCTCAACCAGATTTAGGAGCAGCATAATGAGAACATAAGGGCTAAAGGTGGGACAGAAAAATAAGCAGAAACATCTTGGCAGGACAGGACACTGACTTCCTGCACTGAAGTGCTGGGTTCCTGGCAGCACCTGAGTGAGTGGGAACTGGGCTGAGACCTGGGGACAGAAAAACCACCAGGGAAGAGATAGACCAGGAGGAAGAGGAAGGTGATGAGTGAGAGTAGAGGGAAATGTCAAAGCTGGTCACAACATTTCAAAGAGGTCACAGCATTAGGACACTGGCAGGAAACTTAAGTGTCTTGATAAATGCTTTCCTTCTCCACAGTGAGAAGTGTCAGGTCCTGCCTGGGTGGAGAAGCAGAAGGGCTTTTGGATGGTAGCGCTTAATGCTTGCCCGTAGGCAAGTGCAGAGCAGAGAGAAGCAGAGGAAGGACATAGAGGACATCATTGCCAAGCCTCTCCTAACCTCTGAGGGTCAGGCTCCAGAGGCAGCAGCAGAAGCAAAAGCACTCAGCACCATGGGCATCAGCCTGACTGGACAAACCACTGCCTTACCCATCTTCACTGCAGATCCCCAGGCCCACAGCACTGACCCACAGCTCCTGCTGACATGGAACTAGGGCTCCTGGCTGGGGTCAGGAGATGACCAGGGAACTGTTAGGAACAAGAGCTCAATCCAACTGCACTGCCAGCCTTCCATGCTTCCAAGGGCTTGACTAAATATGGCTTTTCAAGCCAAAATCAGCTTCCTTCTTGAGAGTGAAACAAGTAGCATCTCTTGCTGGTCACATTCTGAGAGAAATGAAAACTAAGACTAAAGATGACACAACCTCAAACGGAAACTCTCCCCAAAGTTAGTCGCCTGTAAAAAGACACCAGCAGATAGCTCAAATGGTATCCACAACAGAAACCTTCCTACAGCCTCTTCTACCAGCAGTGGCCAGGAGCCCCTGTGCAGAACAGAGCTTGCACTGTCCAGCAGCTGGTCACCTGCGAGTGTTAATTCCTATAGCAGTTTATGAAAAAGTTATTCCTCTGTCTTTCTGTTGCATAGTTTTCAGAAGACTCAAATTCTACCAAGGTCTCCCCAAGCAAAAGCAGTCTTCAACCAGTCTTTATACTCTCGGGAACAACTCTGGCTTATGCAGAAAAGGGTCAGAGTCCTCCTGGAAAGCTCTGGACTGAATCCAGTTTTTTGAGAAAAGACAAAAATGTTCACACAGTACTTGTGCTCCTGAAGTACAAGGGACAGTTACTGCTCCTGATGACTGTCTGAAGTCTCACAAGAGGGCAAACCCTGAATTCACGGGCTCTATACACCCACCCCAGTTTGTGGCCAAGAGGCAGGAACAAAGAACAGAGAGGGATGAGCTGCTCCATCTCAGTGCTGTGGTGGAATTGTGCTAGAAATGCTGTCATCTCCCCGTCTGCAGGCACTGTCACTGGATGAAACCTGTGCGAATGCCACCCTCCGACTCAAAACTCTGAACACTGTTGACTACCAAACAACACTGCAGGGGGACATGGCTTCTTCAACAGCAACTGCCTTCATAGTGCAAACCCAGGGTGTTGCTGACAGGCTTTGTTAGTGTTCTCAGGGACACCGGACGCTTTAGCAGTCACACACCAGTACAACCCCTGCTCTGCCTTCTGCAGGCTGAGCAATGCTTCCTTCAACACTTAATCAGGCTCTTCTAGAAACGCAGAAGCTTCTCTTACCTCTGGCATTAGCCACCTCTTTAGGAACATTCCCCTAGAGATACAGGACGGGCCCCCAGCCTGCCGTGCTGACAACCCTCTTCTGGATGGCATCCAAGCAGCTACAGCCATAAAGCAACAACCTCTCATTGTAAGGATGCAGAGTATAAATGTAAGGCTGGAGGAAAGCAAGCAGTGCTCTGCCTCCATCTCCCCACAGTTAGTTTCCTTCATGAGTGAAGGCTGCTACGGCCCTCAAACAGCTGCAGGGTGCCTTGCACATGGTACAAACTCTTTGTGAAGGGCTTTGGGATTCTTAGAAAAGAAAACAAAATTTACTTGCCTTCCTAGGAACTGCACTTCTCCCCGATGATGGTGGGGAATTGATTTGTATTTCCCTGTGTCACCTTCTGGTCGAGTCACCAAGTAGCCTGCATACTGCACTCTGCATTAGAAAGAGGACAAATCAACAAAAACCCTCCAATTTTTGCATTTGCTGTGCTGTCAGCACTTGCCAAGTTCACAGAGTGAGCTTGGGGCTCCGACAGCAGCTTTGCCTTTCCACCCAGCAGATAAGCTGTGCAAAGCTCCCCAACTCCAGCCTGGGCTCTGCGCAAGTCATATGGTGCTCAACACCTCAAGGCTTCAGCTCAGCCAAGATCAGTTTGGCCTCAGCAGTGTGGGGTATTGCACACAGAGCCAGTAATTTCCTAACCATCACTTCTCTGTTTGCTTCCCATCTACTGCCTGGGTGGACTGGAACAGCACCCGTTCCCACAGAGCCACTGCAGCTCATCCCCAGTCCCAGTGAAGCAGGCACAGCAAGCCTGGTGCTGGCTGCAGAGGTGACAAGGCTTGTCCCCACAGCACATGCAAAGCTTGCCTCACAGAACCACCACCAGAAGTGGAGTTCGGAGACGCCAACTAAACTGAGCCCATACCTGTTCCAGAGGTCATCGTCTTCGCCACCCCAGCCCCAGAAGGCGTTAGGGAAACCATTGATCTTCTTAAACTGCTCGACAGTCAGGCCACTCACCCCACCAAAGAACTCATTGTATGGGAGCCTAAGGGGGAGAGAAGGGGTTATGGCAGAGCCTGCCAGCGCTGCAGCTCTCCTGCCTGAAGTGGGGAAAGCCTGAGCGCTTTTGTCTATTCCCCTCTCACATTCACTTTGCACAAAGCCAAAAAACAAATCAAGACTCACCTCTCACCTTACAACAAAAAAAACCACTAAGGCCAAACAGCATAAAATCTAACACTGGCTCCTTAGCTATTACAGTAGTGGGGAGGAAGAACAGTGCTTACAGATACATGTACTTATCCAGCTTGGCTGCAAAGTGCCTCGGCATCTGTCCACACCCGTAATAGTTACGGTCATTTTCTGGTATGTGGTCCACATCGTGAAAGATGAGACAGTCCCAGTCCAAATCTTTCATTGCTTCCCGAAAGCCAACATTGAAGAGCATGGCACGGTTAAAAGGTTGGTTTCCAGCCTAGGAGGAAGAAAGTTTTTTTTCAAGGGGAGCCCCATGCAGTTCGTGGTCTGCATGCACATTCTCAGCCTTGTCTAGAAAACTGAAGAGGGCAACCAGCTCCCACATGAGTGCCACAAAAGGAAACCATGTTTTGGAACAGAGAGCCTAGGACATGCTCCCCAGAACTAGTACAGGGATATACAAAAATAACACAGCATTATTTAAACTGCAAATATCTGGTTCAGTGTTGTCTTTTTTAAAAATAACTCCTCCAGTACAGTACTAGAAAATCTGAATCTCTATTTTTTAGTTAAAACCAGTCACTTTTCAGAATTTCTCTTAGCTGTGCCACTTTTAGGTAGAATGGAACAACTTACACATTACACCATGAACCCCAAACCTGCCAAAGATTAAATGTTGTGATCTGGCAGGTAAACCCCTTTGGACACAGCACAGAGCTACAATTCCAGCTTTGGTAGACACATTTTTAGTGCAGCAGGTCCAAGTCCCAGCAGCTGCCACCCCGACCACCCCAGGTCTCACTCACTTGTTCCACAACGTAAAAGGCAAACTGTAAACGTTGCCGCTGCAGCATGGGAATAAGGTGTCGGAAGAGGACAGGAAGATGCTCATATCGATTGCGGAATGGGATCAGGATCGCCACCTGATGAGGAGGGGACACAGTTCTTACTGCACCGCACCACTGGCTCCTGCTGCAGACCAACCCCCCACCTGGGAAGCAGGACTGGCTGGAGTTATAGGAGGGGGAGCAGCGCTAAACATGCTGTCTCAGCTCTCCCATGTAGGGCTGAGCAGCCTGAAATGCTTCCAAGCACCACAACATGGATTTTCTATTTGTTTTTGGGGGAACTGTTGCTTTGGGGATATTCAACATAACCCTGAGTGGGAGGCAGACCTGCAGCCCCTCCCTGCCTCCCCCGTCCCTGCTTCTGCCCAGTGCTGACTCATGCACCACTAAAGCAGCCCTTGAGCTCAGCATTTCTCCCCCAGGCACTATAGCCCCACACTTCAAAGATCTTTACATTTATTACTCTGGAGCTGCAGCACATAAGAGAGGTTCTCTGTCCTCCCGTGCTCAGCAGACACACAGGGCTCCCCAGCTCCCCCAGTTACCTTCCAACGAGGCAGGCAGTCGCTTGGCTTCCAGTGGCCTCCCAGCTTGATGGAAGGGTCTTTTGAGAAGAACTGGTGGATATCCTCCATTGTGATCTCACTCATATTTACATCAATAGGGCCCTCTGTGGAGACAGTGGGGAGAAGCAGAGGAGGGGGTGTTCAGGAACCACTGTGATCCTGGGGCAGCACTTTACTGGACTCCTGCCCTCTATCCCCAGCACTGAACACAGGCAGCCAATTTTTCCCAGGCACCAACCAGAATAATTAGAAGATGCTACTGGTGTGATTTGTAACACCTCCATCTTCTCAACAAGCAGGCTCTGTTCAGCCCTTGTGCCTGCTATTGGATGTAGGTCCCCATCCCACAACGGCCAGGACACCCCTTTACACCTCCATACAGGTTTCCAGCAGACACAAAACCCCACACCTCAGCAGAGGGATGTTTCTACTTTTTAAGAAACATTTACCCCCAAAAGCCCCATTCTCAACTGCAATGGCACTTTTCCCCACTGCAGCTCCCTTGGAGGGAGTCCAGCCTTTCTCCCACACCAGCCCCTTCCCAGCTGTAACCCAACACAGCTCAGAGCTGGGACCAGCAGCACCGATGAAGGGCAAGGGAGCCATCCTGCCACCGCCACCCCTGGGAAAGGGCTGGCTGAGCCTTTTCCCCAGCTCCCAGCACACAATCCCTCTTTTGTTTGCATTTGCCAAGAGATGGGCCCCTGCTTCAGCAGGGAGATGTTTCTCCAACGTAGCAGGGATTAATTCCTGTGGGTGGGTAAACAATGGTTTCCCAGGAGGAGACTGGGCTCTGAACAGCACTCTCATTCATCCCCAGGTGCCCAGCAGGGAAAGGTGCAACTCCAGCAAGCCAGGAAATTCCATGATGTGCCCTCCAAAGCCACGAGTAGCAGGAGACGACCACAGGCCATCAGGATGCTACTCACTCATAGAAGGGAGCCTCTCAGGACAGGTGTGGTTGGGGAAGTAGGTAAAGTCTTCAGGAAGAAACGTTGTGGCTTGCAGAAAGGTGTCATTGTGGTTCAGATCAAGAGGATAATCTGGGAAATGGAAAAAAAAAAAAAAAAAGAAAAACAAGAGTTTACATTTGAGCTGCAGGTCTTTGTTATTTCCAGCCATCTCCCAAAGCCACCCATGGCTGAGGATGTCCCCAATGGCACAGGGGTATCCCCTGCAGCATGAGCTATAGACTTGCAACCCAGCTGGGCGCTTGGCCCCATCCTGGGGCAAGTGGCTGCAGAAGACCTGGCTGCCTTAGGAAAAACCACATCAAAGGAACCTTCATGTTTTCTGGTCAAATGAAGAATTCTGAGTGTCATCTTTAGGTACCACAAACAGCTCAAAGCTAAGGAGCATATAGTGCTTGGAAGGAAAAGTTACTTAGCACACTCACCCTGAAGGACCATGGAACAGCTAGAGGGGACATGCTCCTCCAGCAGGTCCTTTCCTAATGGGCTCGGAGAGGGAAGTCCCCAGGCAGGTCCCAATACCAGCAAGGACTGTCAGTGAAGCAGTCTGCACAGGGAAATCCTGCCTCACGTCCTCCTCAAGGATCAATAAAAATTATCACATTACACACAGCCTTTCTTCCAGTTCACATCACGCAAAGACAGAGGAGCTCCCGCTCCCCAGCAGTCAGGGCAGTGCCCAGCACAGCACATTCCTCCAGCTCCTCCATTCCTCTGCATTCTTTTCCCTCCTGGGCAAAGCCCCTCCAGCCTGTTACACCTGGAGATGTTTCAAGGCTTTCATATAACCATGAACTTCTGCTTTCTGCAGTAAAGGCACCAGCTCTGCATAAAGCATCTTTAGCCAAGCATGACCTTTATTTTAGGCACTAGAAGTCCCCTGCCTGTAATAAGGTATCAGCTGCTAAAGGAGGCTGCTGCCTCTCCACTTTCTCAGAGCATCAGATGCTTAGCAGAGGGTTGGCCTTTTGGTCCCACAACAACCAGGGCACTGGCACCAACCTTACCTTACACAGAGGTCCTGGTAAGTGGCCATTCAGGGCTGAGCCACCCAATCTCATCACAAGCAGTCCCTAGACCTACTAGGATGAGGTGGTCTCATCCTCTCCAATGACCTTCACATGCATGGGCATTCCTGCAGCCAGCTGCAGAAGGATGCCATGGGGCTGATTTACAGCAAGAGCAGCCCTGGTTTCTCATGAGCACAGTATAAACCAGCTGGTTTTCAGGTGCCCAGAGACAAAAGAAGGTCTAATGTCCCACCCCCTAAGAGCTGTGCAAGCAGTTCTGCAAAGCCTTGGACACAAGGACTGCAGTCGATCCATCAGCAAACTGTCCATTTACAGTAGGTAGCCAAATTAAGTTATTTTACTGAACTCAGTGTGAAATTCAGATTATTTTTTTAAACCAGCAGCTATAAGCCTTCAAATTAAACATACATTTAGCTTCAAGAACCTGCTGATAGCAAGAAGATTTCACACATTTTATCCTGAGAGAAATTTAATAAACCCAGAATTACAGTGCAGTGAAGTGAATGGATCAGCTAAGACTACAAGTTAAGAATCCAAGTCATATTTAGGGATAGGGATATTGAAGTAATTGCATAAGCACAGTATATTTTCCATAGCAGAAAGGCTACATCTAATAACTGCATTAATGATGTATCAAGAAAAAAAATAATCTAGTGACAATTTTATCTTCTGAATCAAAGCAGAGAAAGTTACTTTTACCTGCAAGGTGAAAATCTTTCATTTAAATCAACTGGACAAGTCACTGCTGGCTTGATAGCTCATCTCGCTTTATTGGGCTAGTACCATCACTTCATTAATACTGGGTACCACTCATTTGAGTGGTACCCAAACTCTCTCAGACTCAAGATGGACTTGTAAACAGAACTGAAGAGCATTCCAAGTATGACAGATATTATTTTGGATACTTGATACTGCTCTAAATTTTAATAACCGTATTCCCATCAAGTTCCCTCCATTGAGGGGCATGCTCTCAACACTCAGCCCAGCTGACAACGTACAGTAAAGCTCAACTCCCCTGTCTTGCACATAGGGCCACCTTTTTCGCTTGCAGAAGCACAGAAGGTACCCAAACAGGGAATCTATTATTGCATCTATTAGCAAATGCTAAAATAGTTACAAATTACTTCCTCATTTTAATACAAGGAGAAAAAGTTACAGGCAAGGAATAAATGCAGATGGCTGGGGACAAGCACACTGTGCTTGCAGCAGACCACGCTGTGCTTGGTCACCTTGTCATTCAGGGTAGAATATTTCTTTTTTAAGGAATCTGCCCAGGAATTAAAGGCCAAGGAGGACACACACACAAGATAGCACCACACAAAGAACCCAGCAGCCCCTGACTGGGCTACACATGATGTGCAGGAGAAGCTGTCGCTCAGAAAGCAGTCAGCTTCCTACTTCCCTGTGCTCCCATGTGGCTGGAGCAGGGACAACCAGAGAGGGACCACATGGTCTTCTACTGCCTAAATTGTTTTGTCACCTGTGCCAGCTCACCCCCAGTAGAAGCATCCCTGCCCCTGCTCCTCACAACACTCCTGACATGAACGGAGGTGATGCAGGGATGCAACAGCCACTGCTGCCTGTGGAGTAGCACAGGGGCAGGAAAGCCCAGGAGCTGCTCCCAGCAGCTCCGAGTCACAATGTGGATGGTCAAGGCCTTTGCTGGGTCCCTCCCTGCTGCCATACCAGGCAGGTTTGCTCTCCCAGCCATCACACTGCTGCACTGCCCACAGCAGTGTGGGGAGGATGCATTAACAAGGCAGTGCCACCCACCCAAATCCCACCAAAGTGCCCAAAAACAGAGTCGGGGAGGGAAGAGACTGGCACCATTAATAGGCAGCAGAAGCACACAGCAGGGTTTTGGAGGGCTTGGAGTCCCAAGGGCCAAGGCCACGGTGGGGATGGAAGTTCTCATCATGAAAAGAAGCAGCAGTGGAACATCTAACCCTCCTCCCATCAGGGGATCAGCTACTTCCTCACCCTGTGTCTGCTTTACTTGATGTTTCCAGCCTTAAAAATAGCCCAGGCAGACAGCCTCAGCTGGCTTCACTGGGGAGAGGTGGTGACCTGGGGTGTCAATCTCTTGTGCAAGTTGAGAATTCCCCTCCTGTGTCCATCCTCAGTCAGAGTACAGCTGAACCGTAACCTGCACCACCCACTCCTCCGGGAGCTGAGCAGACAGGACACAGCTTGTAATTTTTATTACTAAAAGGAAATAATGCCTATCAGCCCCTGCCGATGAACCCTCTCAGCAGAGGACTGAGCTTAGCTCCCCAGCACTGCCGCAGATGGATGCCTACCACACCAGCATGAGGCACTGCTGGTATGTCAGCAGGGAAGGTACACATTCGGTGTCACACCAGCCCAAAGGCAGCGCCTCACCCTGGCTGACAAACTGCCACATGCAATTTATGCTTTGCTGTTCCATATTTACACCAAAACTTGTAACCCTGTTATCAGCTTTATATTACAGATGATGAACAGACTAGGAGTGGAAACCTGCAACTCTGGTCCCTGCTTTCTGCCTGAAGTTCAATGTATTATTTGTGGCAGATCTCCAGCCAAGTTCTATCAGTTCATCCTTGCATGGGAAGGGTAAAGCTCATAAGCACAGGCTCCTCCACGTGCTCAGAGCCAGGACTCTTGTGCATGCATGTGCCTGGCAAGTTATTTTTTAAATAAGAAACTTGACCCTTGCAGTGAATTTCAAAGTGTTTACCCTCAGACTGGCTGAAGCTTACAAGCTGAATTCCTGGAAAGCAAAGAGGTTTTTGGCTCAACATCCGATCATTTGAAACCTTGCAAGATTTTCAACACTTACACAAGTTAGAAGTATTTGAATTTTTTATATAAAGAAATTAATACAATTTACATATGGTGTGTGTATATATAAACTGTAATTCTATATAGAATAGATATTTTTGTAATATATTTATGTATATATAAAATAAAAATAAGCCAATTAATCAAAGTTCCCACCCTGCATTTACCAGTAT